>JAGDQP010025293.1:0-27060 GCA_022664845.1 Lepisma saccharinum | reverse complement strand
ACGCGTTCTTTGTCCCCTTTCTTGTACAACAAAATGATAACGGCATTGTTCCAACTTCTGGGTATTTCTCTCTTCCTCAAGCACATCGAGAATAATTTAGCAACTTCCTCTTTCATCTTTTCACCTCCCCATTTAAACATTTCTGCTGTGAGTCCATCTTCTCCTAGTGATTTTCCGTTCTTCATCCCTCGAAGTACTTTATCCACTTCTTCTTTCATTACGTCTGGGACATCAACATCAATTTCTTCTGAATCTTCATTTGCTAGCTCTTCCTCGGAGTAGTACAATTCTGTGTAGAAATTTTCAAATATGTTTATAATTTCTTCCTTATTTCGTGTTACGGTCCCGTCTGGTCTCTTAACTGCAATTATTTGCTTTTTCCCTATCATGAGCTGCTGTTTGGCTTTCTTCAGGCTCTTGTTTTCCTCGATTGTATTTTCAACAAAATTTTCGTTATATCTTCGTACATCCTCTCTTATTTTCTTTCTTACGGTTTTATTTAGTTCTATGTACTCAATCCTCTTTATGCAATTTTCCTCTTCTTTCATTTCCCTTCTTTTCTTCATCAAGAGTTTAGTTTCTTCTGAGATTTTGCTCTCTTTTTTCTTTCTGGTACCTGCTATCTCCTTGGCTGTTTCTCTTATTATCTCAGTCAGTATTTTATTTCTGCTATCGATGTCTTCTTCATCCTCTAACTCTTCCAAGGCGCTGAATCTGTTGCTTAGTTCTACCTCGAATGTCTGTCTGCGTTTTCCAAGATTTTCCAGATCTAAAACTGACGGTTTTCCTCTGATAAGCTTCTTTCTCTCTAGTCTAGTATTTAGTTTCAGCTTCCATCTCACCATCCTATGATCACTCGAGATTTTGAAACTGTTTAGAACAGACACGTCTTGCACAATTGCCCTGTTATTCGATAGAACGTAGTCTATTTCGTTTTTGGTCCCATTTGGGCCTTTCCATGTCCACTTCCTCTTGGGCGGTTTCTTGAAAAATGTATTGGAAATGAACAGTCTGTTGGCTTCTGAGAATTCCACTATCTTCTCTCCTCTCTTGTTTCTTTTGCCAAATCCAAAGTTTCCCACTTTCGTGTCACTGCTCTGCTTGGTTCCTACTTTCGCATTGAAGTCTCCCATTACAATTTTGTAATGCGATTTGCTGCTATCCAAAATCTTCTGTATCTCCTCGTATAGGTCTTCGACTTCCTCCTCCGGGTGCGAGGTTGTTGGAGCGTACACTTGTATAATTTCCATACTGTATCTCTTGTTAATTTTTATTACTACCCGTGCGATTCTATCTGAAATTCCTTCAATTTCTGTGATTCGTGACTTCAGGTCTTTATTAATTATAAAGCCAACGCCTGTTGCTTTTCCAGTTTCGGTTCCTTTGTAGTAGAACGTGTGCCCTGACGGTAGTTCCAACTGTTCTTCATTCTTCCTCCACACTTCTGATAGTCCTATGATGTCCCACTTAATCCTCTTAAGTTCATTCTGCAGTTCTTCTAATTTGTCCTCTCCTGCAAGTGACTTACAGTTGAGGGTCGCCACGTATAGGTCCGTTCGAGTTGCCGTGTCGGTGTCCTGGCAGTCTACAGTCCAAACCCGGGCATTTTGACCCTCTGACTTCCTGCAGGACTGACCGCTGCCGTTGCCAGCTGCATTCCGTCCTCCGGGTAATGAGGGCCTCCGAGGCTGTTTCCTTGCTTGTACCATCATATGTAAAGAAAGGAGGGGTGCTGACATTTGTGAAGATTAAAATAATCCTTTAAAGGCAATCCCATTAAGATTAATGAGCAGATATTCAACGAATTAGTATAAACGCTAGAGTCCCGTTTTTACAGAATTTGATGGGACCGAGAGCGATTAAACGAAATATACTACACGTTAAAAGTTTATTTTAAAGTAAAGTAAACAATTTTTCAAACATAGGCCTACTGCTATATGTTACGTCTCTTTGTAGTCATCTTGCAGATTCTCGACTTTCAGTTTTTCTTTACGTAGAATCTCAGTGTTATATAGATGAACGTGGATTACTACGAGTTTTATATGATGAGGGAAATCTTCAGAATAGCGACTCCCTAATTTAATCAAGATGCCCACTTTAAATGGACCTCGACCGTAGTACACAGGTGGGGCGAAGCTTGATGTATGATATATTGTAAAGTACAGTACAGTATACTTTACTGTATTTACAAAGAACCTCGCAGTGTGTTTAAAGTTACACACTATGTACTGTAGATATTCTGTTTTAATTTGTTCCTACATACTATACATAGAAATGAGAAAAATCGAAATGAAAAATCTTACAGTACTGTGTTTCAAAATAAAATAATAATATATATATTTTTTTTTATTTCTTAATGCATTGGGATTCGGTTAGTCGCGATTCGGTTCAGGACTCATACATGATATAGAGTAGTACACAAATTACTATGAAATTTGATTCTCTGAACTTCGTATTTTTGTTTATATCCACCTAATATTCCTAAACCTAAAAAAACTCCTGATAATAGTTTTGCATAACTAGATAGTCCTTTCAGTACTTCGTGTACCATCCATTTTCACTGATTAAGTCTTGTATTCTCCTTGACATATTTTCAGTTTTAGTTGTGAACATTGAATACTTCTTTATCACTTGAAATACTTCATAAGATACTATATCCAAACAGTATCTAGGACAATCTAGGATAGATATTGAGATTTCTTTTGGATAATTCATTATACATTTTGTTTCGTGGTATGGAACCCATCTGAATAAAGGTTCAATAACGTACAGAAATCACTTGCTTAATATTAATAAAGTACTTTCGTTGAGAACCCTAAAAGCATTTTTTTTCATGTTGGTATTACCCTTAACAACAGATATGTTCCCTAGACCACAAACTGAAGTGCAGTTCCAGGTTAATATTTCGGTGAGGCTCTTCACGGTTTACACTACACAATCCTTATGGTAGGTTTTCGATGGTCTTCGTTCGACAAACTGTCTTGCGATTATTTTCAATTTTTATTTTAGCGGTTTTAAGTTTAGATAATGCAGTGAGGATTTATATCCTTTCGCCAGTCCTCAGAAGTCCACTACCTGGAGCATTTAAGATGTTTTCTCATGGTAGGTTGAACTTTTGTTTCCTCTGATACCTGCCTACGGATGTATCTAAAAAAGTTTAGAGGGTTCTATGTACAAAAATCCTTGCTAAGATTTTCCCCTTTGTTCTTTGCATTTCGAATTGCCTTAATAGTATGGTGACCTTTGTTATTCCGCTCGATTTCTTTGCCAAGTTTGATTTTTTTTCGGAGACTTCAGATATTTGACGTGCAGATTCAGGGGGGAAAAATGGATTTTCCGCTTTCGTGGTCACGGTTTTTTTTTCTTTTTTAATATGACAAAAACCAATATCACGCGGCCTATACATAAAATCTAATATATGCACTTTTAAAGAAATATGCATCTCTTTAATCCCCCTAATACACGCATAAAACGTCCAAATATACTCCTATAATTCTTCTGAAGGTCTTGCAACCCATTTCTGCATATGTTACAGTGTGAGGTGAGGCATGGAGCCCGAGTCTTCCCCTCACACCAGTCGTAGATTCTTTGTTCTTTTAAGGATGTCTTCCCGTATACGATGTGTTCTCTGTGCCTCATGGAGTGGTGCCGACCGTTTTAGTTGTGTGCTCTGAGGCACCAGGCCAACATCTCCAAGGTTCTGAGTTCTAATCCTGGCTGGGGCTTGGTTGTTTGTGGATTTTATATATTTAACAGATAATGGAATTGTGACGGGCCGAAGTCATTAGTTACTAAAATGGCCCCAAAATACAAAGTTTATCAAAGCTTTTATCGTGTAGTGGATTAACATCTGCTAAATATCCCGTTTGTATATACGGGTTTTCTATCTGTTGGCTGTTAGTTTGCAGTATTTGCTTACTGTTCAGAAGCTGTTCAGAAGGTGAGTCTCGGGCTTCTCTTGCTTTCCGTGTAGTTAAATTTTCTCTTCGAGCTGCTTTGCCATTTTGCTCACTTAGCTTATACTTACACCAACTGTCATTCTTATTTCTGGTTCAGATGCACGAGGCGCAACAACTATAGATCTTCCTATATTCACTTTCTGCATGTTGTTCCGATAGAAAACTATCACTGCACAAACCACCTAACACAGGCCACTCCAACACATTCTGTGGAAGTGTCAACAACATGATTTAAAATAGTTATGAGTATTAATATGGTGTGTTTGTAAGTTCATAAAATTAAAATAAAACTATATATAACAGAAATAGACTTAGTGATAATTAATGATTTTGTATTAGAACGGGAAAATTGTCTCCAGTTTGTCCACTGCAGTAAATAGGAAAGGATGAATTAAATTGAGACATCGAACGAGCTTTACTGAATTGGACCAAAGGGTTTTGCTTAAAAGCATTTTCAATTGGGTCCATACATGTTGAAAATTAAATGGTGTTAATAATTTTTATAATATATCAGAAATACTGCCAAATGTATGTAGGTTACTTTTGGTTCCAATCTGATATATTTCTTGTAAGAACAAAATCGTGGCAGAGCTAAAGATTTTTGTGAAACTTTTTTTTAAGGAAATTTTTCCTTATTTTTGTTTTTGATTTTTCGTACGAAGTATGTATAGATCGCTTGTGAGCAATACTTTTCTCTTTCAATTTGCGAATGTCACTGACGGCTCCACGATGTAGTTAACTATTATAAAAGAGGAAAGAATTAAAAGGATGCTTTGTCATTAAAATCTAAATGTTTGTGATTTTACTAAAGCAAGAAGGCACATGATCTCTTGTACGCTGCATATCGTTGTAACACTATTTTATTTGAAGATATCCGAGATGTGCTCATGGTGTATCATACTAAACAAGAAATAGTTATAAAGATGTAGTTGGTATAAAATTTGTGAGCAAAGCACAAAGTACTGTGTCACTTTTAGTTCCGGTCAGAATACAAAAGTGCAGATCTTCATTGCGGCATATCATTACAATTCTTTCCTCATTTTTACGTGCGTCAGAGAACGAGCGATAATATAGCAAACAAATGATTACGTTTAATACAGTACTGGCAAATTAATATTCTCCGGCTTACGACCATTTCGTCTTCCGCTGATGGTTTTCTTTTCATAGCTGATTGTCACGATGTTTGTTATTCTTGTTTTGATGGAATGAGCACTCGACATAGATACTGGGTTCCAGATTAAATTGAAACGAAATTCCCCATCGAACAGCCTCCTAACAGTCTTTACTTTTATTATACGCCTTTATTGTAAACACACACTGTGTACCGTTGCACTGCTCTATGGTGACTAATTCATCGTTCTGACTAAATGGCATAGCTTGAGTAACGTCGTCTATCCGGGCTGCACGTGTGTGCCAAGTAGTTGCTTCTAATGCTTGGTGTTGCTTAAAAGTGATCGATGCAAACTTCAGCAAATTGAACAATATTATTAAAACCAAAAACAGTATAACGCATTCTCGAATGTTGCTGAAAAATGGGATAAAACACACTAAATTGTGTTACCTGCATAAACGAGGCAGCCGTTTTGAGACAAACTCCGATTGGAGGTAGTGAGAATTAAATAGTACATTGTGGATAATTGCCTAGAACCTGATGTTATTAGCACAGAAGCTGAAACAAACTTTCAAGTTTCGAAGTTCTAACAAATAATTCAATCCCACCAAAATCTATCAATAGCAGGAACTTCATACAAAAGCTTGCATAATGGATTAATGATTAAGCCACTGGATCTGAAAAGCAAAGGTTGTTGGTTTGACCCCCTATCAAGGTTTTCTTTCCTTGTTTGCTTTCTATGTTGTAAATAGATACCTATTACTAGTAATATACTTTTAATGTTTTAGGTAAAAAGTGTTTTATGATCACCACAAATCTCAACACCTCACCGAATTTAACCCTGCTCAACACCGGTTCTGTATATTTAAGCTGGACCACAAGGCATGTGTTAAACTTGAATTGGTTTAACATAATTGTTCTCACTGTACACAAGAGGCGCTGAACGGAAGAAGATTTCGCTAGTAAATTCCACGTGTTAAAATGTCCGTATGGTGCATAATGGAGGACGTGAAGTTAACGTAGTTTGAAATGTAGTGATAGGTCTGTTGTTTTCAAAATTAGTGTTTAATTTGATTTAATATTTTTAAATATTAAAATACTGGCAGATCAAAATTGTGAGATCTTTCGAATGAGTCTGTCTATGATCCTCTGTGCCCCTTTGACATAGAAACACTATAGAAATGAAAAATGTTCTTACGTTTTGAAAGTTAATTTGTATGGTATTAAAATTTTCCTGCTAGTTCGAAGTGAAAATTCATTACGAAGACTCGAAGTTAAAGTTGCCATTATAATGCTAAGTGATATATATATACTTATTTTTACTTTGACATACTTTCCGGCGTGCGCTCTATGGTATAGAGAAATGTTTGAGTTCACGAGATTGACGCAGTTTGCCAATGGGAAATGGAGATTGTCCTTTAGACATGTGCTGATTGTACAAACGAATGTTATAACAGTCCAATTATAGCAACACTTTCTTTTTTGAATATGTTATAAGCGAAACAATCTCCCTCTCTCATTTTGATTCAGAATTGTGAACCTAAATATGTTGATTGAATTTCAATACAATGTGCATCAAGTTCAAAGCCAATTATCTGGTTTCGGTTTTATTTTTGCTTTAAAAGCAACATATTTTGATTTCAATTACGGAACGAGGTGATTGGCTCTCTAACTCTTTCATTTTTGCTTGCATTAAAAACGAGATACGATTAAAAAGCGATATGTAGACAAAGCTCTATGGAGAATTTAAGCTGTTTTGAATGAACCGGGCGCTATGCTGATGCAATCATAGTTTTTTTTTTAAAGTTCGAGTCGATAAAGAAGAAGGGGGAGAACTGGTGATTCCTTCTCACATTCATCACATACACAAGAGGTAATTCAAGAGACTTCACATTCAAACTCAGAGAATAATGAAATTCAAAATTTGGAATTGATATTTCAAAACATTCTGAACAATCTCAAAAATAATATGTTAAAATGGATGTCGACAGTTCTCTCCATCACTCTAAATCAGGATATTCATCATATTCAGAGCGCCATAAACCAGGTTTCAGAAGAACTGTTTCATTGCCATCTGAACATTATCAAATCGGTGGACAGCCACATCTACATTGGTATTGAGCCTTTCACAAAACATAAAAAAGTAAACAAAAATCCCGACGGTGCAAAATTCATTTTCACAAGAACTCAGCAATTAGAAAATGTCATCACAATTCAAGTACAAAGAAACGTTTGAATTCTGGAAACTTTATATGGCGGGTTGTGTACTCTCAAAAAGGAAAAGCAGTGAATAGGAAATGCACAAATAATGTTTACAACAACAAAAATGATATAAATACAAAGCTAAATTTTTTAAACTTGCTCCCAAAATCTCCTTTCACTCATTGATCTTCCTTGAATTTAAAAATTAAACTCTCAATTAATTTATTGATTTAACAAAAATACATCTCTGACAGCCAGTATTCAGTTCGCGAAATAATCTGTGCAATTCGCTATGTAAATTCTATTATTTTCAAGTAAGATCATTTTTGTCCACTTCCAGATCACACAATTAAGAACAACAGCTATTTCAGATATAGGTTTTTATAGCTTGAATCTAGTGGATTCTCTGAATTTTGCGGTGGGGATGGCTATTGGGCTAGGTGCGGACCTGATTCAATGTTTCAAACAACTAATCAGTTATATTTCTCACATATAACAATAATAATCAAAGGACGAAAGTGACCTAAGTCGGCCAGAAGTCCAGCCTGGTGGCCCTGCGGGCCCATGGCAATTTACATGTTCAGCAGCAAGATGGGGTTTCTAATTCGGTATACCTAACAATAGTGCACGAGTATTGACGGGGGCCCATTTGCGAATATTGCGGGGGGGGGGGGGGGCACGCGATCTTAGTTACGCTACTGATAGTAACATTAAAAATTATATAATTTGAATTGTATTTATGCGTATGTTATGTGGAATTCATCATCATAGGGAAATGTATGGATTACACAGGTCATATGGATCTTTAATACGAAGGGGCCCCCGAAGCAAACAGGTCACGGAAAGATATTACAGTTAATCATTGTCGTAACTTGGAAATTAACGATGAGCTTTCTGGTGTTTTCTTAACACTTCATTTCACAGCGATTAACAATAAAGCATAATCTCACCCTTTCCAAGCCCTAGAAAATAAATTTTACAATCATAAAATCACACTTTTTTTTATTAAGTTGCAACACCGATTGTTTTCACTACCATCTCAAAACCTAGAGCCTCGAGAATGTAAAAAGAACCGCACTCATTGTTGTAGTCCGAACGTGTGTGTGTGTGTGTTTTTTTTTTTTTTTTAAGGTGGAATTGAAAAGCGTTAAAAATAAACTCCATTATAGCTAAATAAACACTATTTGGAGTATTCTAGTTCAGTTTCAGTACAATTCCGCTAGGTTTGGGAACCATTGCTAACGGTTAGACGTACAGTACGCATATAGCTGCATATTTGTGACACCAAAACTGTAGTGAGGATTGTTCTATATGCGATGCTCTAAGCGTAGAACTGTTTATTGGCGAATTTGGTTTTCTTTAAAATCTGAAACTGATGGAATCGAGAAAAGGTGCACGATTAACACAAAATCGAAAGAAAGAAAAATGCGGATATCAGAAACGTAAAGGAGCAGAGAATAATGCACTTGTCGCAGCTGGAAGTGATCCAAAGCAGCGAAAACTGCTTTTTCTACCAACTTCTCAAGCGGTAAAGGTAAGTTTTATATCTTTTATATATTTCATTCATTTATTTGAATTTGTGGGATGTCAGCGACAAAGCAATTTACCTCAATAGAAATAACAAGGGGATGACGTTACCCACGGCCAGTGCCGGATTAATCCGCGTGGAGACCTCCAAGCTACTCGAAAAATCGCCCCCCCCCTAGAAAAAAATAAAAAGAAGTAGCTAAGGAAAAGTAAAAACAAGTTTTGTGTGCGCGCTCTAGTGGGAAAGCAATAACATTGAACTAACAATAAGTAGTAAAGTATGTACATCGGCCGCTAGATTGGAAATAACGATCACTACTATGCATTACATTACATGTATCGAAGTTCACACTTACACCGGACGTTTTATAGACTAATCGCTGGAAGAAAATGAGGTTTTACGAGGGAAATTGTCATTTTAAGTTGCTATCTGTATAGGGAAAAGGGAAACTCTATTTGAGTAGGCATTTATGACATTTTTAACCTAAGCCTGTCTCAAGACCGGGGGATGACGTCCCCCAACGCACGCCTCCGAGCAAAGGGATTGAGAAGGGAGCGCCCAGGGCCTTATTCAAGGTACCATCCCGGCACTCGTCTGGTGTGACTGAGGGAACCCTGGAAAACCTCAGTCAGGATGGCCGGCGGTAGTGTTCGAACCCGCTCGCCTCCCCAATTGCCTGCTCCGAGAGCAGAATTACGACGGTGGGTGAACGCCGAAAAGTTGCACCCCCACCGGAAATCGAACCCGGGACAGCGTAAACAGAAGTCCGACGTTTTAGCTACTAGACCAAACTGGGGTTCTCTGTATAGTTTGTCTTTCTTTTAGTTAAAATTGAAAAAACAAATGCAGTAGGAGTATCCTCACGACATCGTATTGGTTCTATGGCCTATCTTCTGTTTCATGATTCAGTTTTTAACTTTGGGAAACAATTTAAGAAAGCTTTATTGTAATCATAGTCGGGTCCTGTGGCAGGGGGCGGGTCCGGGTCGAAGGGTCGTCAACAAGAAATTATTCCTTATAAAACTCAGCGTGCTTTATCAGAAATGCTTTAAAACAGTTTCTCTAAACTTCCTGTGTTTTCAAAATGTTACTTTCTTTTTTCTCACCTCCATAATTGGATGGTTACCATACTCAATGTTCTTCATTATATATCATGTACAACAAATCTACAAAGATAGACTATTATTTTACGCAATCAAATTAAGTTTATTATAATTTATTCACTCTTTTGCATCGTACCATTCATGAGAATTAAATTCCTCATCATTTTGAAGATGGAATCGTATCATATTCAGATCTCTTTCAATATAAACAGTCGCTGCTTTGAAGGCTGCGTACGATTCATTGCAAAGATTTTCAGACTGTAGAAAATAAAGAAAGCGAAATAATACTTGGCTATAGATACGCATACATAACTTTACATTTCGTGGGGGTGGGTTAGCCATCCAAGTCTCCAGCTAAGGGTTCATTCCTAAAAGTTCAGTCCAGACTCCAGACCAACTCGGTATTCATCAAGGCCCTTAAGCATCATTCTCCGCGTGGGCTCTTGTACTCCCAGTCCGCCTCTGGCCAAAGCACAGAGAGCAATACAACTTTAGCATCGAAAATCTCAAGTTTCGTCAGTTTCCCCTTCAGCTACAAGTTGAAAGGTAATGCCAGATCAAGAAATTTCTAATCCTTTTTTTTTTTTTTAAGAAATAAACTAATCATACAGTAGTATATAGGATAAGTGGTAGAATCGACGGGGTATGAGGAGAATTTTCTAATAGGGTCTGTCCACCCTCTAAAATACTATATTTTATTTCTGTGGGATATACTGTAGCTATTTCCCTTACTAGAAGCCTGCATACGAACGGGTTGGTTTAAAATATAAGTTACATGGTATCTTCTTACACTACTATAAGAATTGTGTTAATTTCGTTTGGAACTTCAGAATTATGTTTGCATTCCTTCTCATCAGACGAATGCAGGGATAGTATTTAAAATAGAAACCTTAGCCTCTACTTCCTTATCCCTTGCTCAAGAAGTTGTTTCCGACGCGGGATTCTGTACCATTTCTTAGACGGCCAGAAGCGAGATTAGGCCGTAGTTGTCAGATCAACCCTTAAAATTATTATTTTTGTAAATAAATAAAATTATTATTTTTGTAGAATTTAAGAATGCAGAAATTCTATAATAATAAATATACTGCGAGAATTGAAATACAATATCAATTGTAAATTTACTACCATCACGAAAGGATTTTCGCGATCGAATAATAATTCTTTAAAATAAAGTTTCTTTCAGAGGGTTGACAACCGGGGCGGAAGATCATTACTAATTTCTTAAACGCTAGTTTTTTATATCCTTTCTGTAATGGAAGCTAGTACATTTTTAATCCCAGAATTTTAAAGCAACGCCCTTTCTCTTAAACGGCTTTTCTTTTTTTTTCTTTTTAAAAGTCCCTTAGGAAGATAATCTATAATGTGCTACCGCACACTTCGAACAATAGGCATATTGTTGCGATACCGGCCAGGAGGAAAGTAATTAAGCCTATTATAAATAAAACTCTGTAAAGACATTCTTTTCTTAAACAATTGTACTAAAAAGTAAAAAAAAAAAAAAAAGAAAAGAAAAATGAGGCGCGCCAATTCAAGAATTTTTAAAGTGACTGTATATGAGAGCATGCCCCATCCTTTTCTTTTTAGTCGTTATTGTTTTACTTTATAGTACGAATTGTTTAAGAAAAGAATGTCTTTAAAAAGTTTTTTTTTTTTTAAATTTTTTTTCGAGTTATTTCGTTGTTCGGATAAATTTTCTCAAGCTAAATGGTTTGTGATCCAAATCCTAAAGTGTTCTGCAACCAGGAAAACCCGGAGTAGTTGCAGGAAAGTATTTATTTTAGGATAAAAAAGCTGAGATTAAAAAAATATAATAAAATATGCTTTTAAAATATATAGAATTATGAAAGTAACAATAGAATATTGTATTGTCACCGGACTTACGTCGCTATGCAATAATTTGATCATTCTTTGACGTCGGGAAATGAGTTCAATTAACGTTCCAAGATTTGATGACACCACGAACTAAAGAAAATAATGTAATAAGTGAAGCGGAGCCCAGTTTGGGGACTGTGCATAATGCTATCGCCAGGCTTCAGCAGCGAGCCTCATATTTTCATGATCAGTGTTCTGTTGAGGAAAATGCGGCTAGACATTTCCAATGACACTTCAACCACCATTTAGCTTTAGTACCTAAATTATAAACTGACCCCTATCTCCAGGACCGCCCCTATAATGTGTATGATTTGTACGGGTTAATCTAAGCGAACCTTTCCAACGACACCTCAATCACCTTCCTAGCCCCAGTAGTTCCAAAGCAGACACCCCCGAAACGTGAAAACCGCCCCAACTATCTGGATTAAGGATTCGGGTTTGAACTCTTCTTGCCAAGACCTTTCGAACGACACCTCAACCATCTTCCTAGCCCTAGTAGTTCCTGAGTTGAAAGTTGTCGGCAGATGGACATAGTTGGCGCATAAGGCTCCACACCACTTGCTGTTGAAGCCTAAAAATAATTTTATCGTCTTGGGAGAGCGGGCCTCGCAATGCCCCCTTGCCTACGCCACTGCTTTGGATTACAATATAACGTATGAGGTCGAGCAGAACTAAAATTATTTCATTTGATTACTTTGACTCATTTCGTCTTATTTCATTGGATATTTCTCCTATGGCAAATTAATTTGCTCGCTAAAATTAAATAAAACCATTTATTTGATTCCATTCCCGGTAATTGATAAAAATGTAATGCATTACATGAATATTGCAAAAAATGAATATTCATATTTTAATTCCTCCAACTTAGAATATCTTCAGCTCCGTAAAAAAAAAACCTCAGCTATCGCTTTTTTTTCTGTTGAGTACGATTCTTTCTTATCTGTGACGTCACGCCTTAGGTCAGTTGGAAGTGGCGCTTCTTAATACCTTTAACTACCTTGAAACAAGGCAAATTGGGTAAGATTGTCTATGTTGATACACTTTTATGAAAATCGGCTCCGTTAAGAGTGGAAATATAATTTTATTATAGAATATATAGATATATATTCTATATAAATATTCTATATTCTAGAATATATTCTATATTCTGTATTCTATATAAATATATATATATAGAATACAGGGAGAGCTGATTTTTTATTGCAAAATCACATGGATAGGTGTTACAAAGGAGAATGGAAACATATTAAGAAAACAATATGAAAATACCGTATTTGCCGGCGTTATGTTACGCACCCTCTTTTTGAGGACGATTTTCGAAAAAAAAATTATGTACGTTAAAAATCCATTGATTTCGGCACTTTTGAAAGACAGTATTACGTCAGCAATATCGTAGACCCTTCATTCAAAATTACAAAAGAAATGTAACTGAAACAAAGGCGGTGAATTACGACACTTCAAATTCAACTGTATTGCCTTTAGTTGTTTGTATTTGCCGGAGTATAGGAAGCACCGGCGTATAAGACGCACTCTCTTTTTGAGGACGATTTTCGGGAAGGGGGGAAGTGCGTCTTAACGCCGGCAAATACGGTAAGTTGTTAGGAGGATGGAGAGTAGACAAGAAAAACAAGACATTGATGGAATAACAACACTCTTACATAACCTTAGAACTAACAAAATGATATTGATTCCGAAACATCTAGAAGCGCCATCGCCAGCTCCTGAGCGCCATCTACGACGAAAATTCCACTTTGAACACACGTTTTTGTTGATTGAGTTGAATGGAAGTTGATTTTATTGCTACGGGTTCAACCTATGACTGTTCTGCCACCTAACCCTTTGAATATGATGATTTGCTGTTTCAAGTGTTTTTATGCTTATTTCTTAAGTATAAATACAAAAGAGAAGGTAGCTAAAACACTTGTAATTGCAAAAAAAAACTGATTGAGTTCCAAACTTACCTGAACATGAATACACACTGAAATATAAACGTATGTATGAGCACAAGCAGTTAAATTGATGTGATGTAGTTAGCAGTATGTATGTATGAGAACAAGCAGTTAGTTCTCACATACATGCTTCGTATTTTAAATCTCCATAATTAATGGAATTAGTATCGTAGAGTTGAACTCCGTTTGCAATTCCACAACCAGTCAAATCTTAGTAAATGTCTGGTATCATTCAACAAAGACCACGACTCACCACATACGCGTAGAACTTATTGTTTCATTCGCGACTTTAATTTTTTAAAATTATTATTTGTAGCTTTAAACAGAGGTATCAAAGATTATGGCGAGAATATATTGCATGATTTTTCTTGATATGTGTTTACATCTGTAAGGGTGCTATTGCACTATCGAGCTTGCTGATCAGTTTGCTCAACTAGCCTGCCCTTGAGCAAGATTGACGGATTTTTTTTTTTTTTTTTTTGCTATTATACTGTCGAGGTTGCTGATCAGCTTTTTTCGACGAGCAAGCTCGTCAGTGTAAGGCGCTATTATTACACTGTCGGGCGAGGAAGCTGATCAGCAAGCTCGGCAGTGCAATAGCGCCTTAAGCACGTGGGGCGTGGTCATGCAGCAAACTGCTGCTTAAAAAACGTTTGAAGCGAACGCCGTTTGCTTTGTTCAATTACCTAAAGCCGCTGCTTATCACGGTAAATCACGTGCGAAAGCCTTAACCAACCAGTGGGCAGCTGGTATTGAATTTTTATAATCTTGAAGCATCTTTGGCTTAGGCCGGAATAGGAGAGGAAAGATGATCATGGAAGGAAGTTGGCCAGAACTTGTTTTGAAGGTATCATCCCGAAATTTGTCTGGTGTGGCTGAGGAAAATATCAGTGAACATTGGTAGCTGATATTCATTTGCTGAAGTTATATCATATACCTCATAATAGATAGACTTAGCACGCTTCCCCATTTCTGTCTGCGCTAAATCTAATGAGTTTTTCTACGGAAGTACGTAGTTTTCAATTCATCCGCTAGGTTGCTCTGGCATCGACCTCATAATAGGATATGAGATCTATGCCAGAGCTACCTATCGGATGAATTCAAAATCACGTGCTCCTGTACAAAAACTAATTAGTTTTGGCGCAGACAGAAATGGGGAAGCGTGTTAAGTCTATATATTATGAGGTCTATGGTTATATTTCTTCTTTCCGTAAAGGTTACAAACATATTTGGTTTTATTTTGCGAACTTCACTAACGCTCCTCGCTGTAATGAAGGTTTAGGGTCATATTTATGAATCACTCCCAAGAGTGGGAAAATTTAATCTTCCTTCTTCAATTTTCTCCCAAATCTTTATCGTATGTGACAGTTTGATTCCTATGTAGTTTCCACAATCCTGTATAGTTATCTTCTTTAAAAAAAATGTTACAATAACACTCTCTCTCCATTGAGTCGGCATTTTTTCCTGTTAATAAAACTTTGCATCAGATCTTATACAATATTTATACCTTCTGCACCTAAACTCTTCCACGCTTCTACTTGTATGCAGTCGTAAGCTGTTGCTTTCCTGGTCTTCATTTTCTTTAATAATTTCCCTACGTCTTCTCTCCTTATTCTTGGTGTTGGTCGAAGATTTGGAGTTCCATCGCTAAGAACTTTCCTAAGATTTTCTTTATTTAGAAGCATTTCGAAATATCCGACCCATACCCATCTCACTTTGATGCTGTCTTGATCATCCATAATTTGCCTAATATGGGTAATATCTTTTGCTGCCTTTTCTATGGTTTTTGCTAACCTGTATAGATTCTTCACTCCACCTGGTGTTTGAAGTTTGTAATTCAGTTCTTCCTAGGATTGCGCTTTTGCTCTAGCCACTGCCCTCTTTGCTTTCTTATTAACCACTTTAAAGCTGCATTTATCCTCTTCTGTCCCTGAAGCATCCCATCTAGTTTTAGCGTTTCTCTTCGCTTTACTAGCTTCTTGCACTTCCTCATTCCACCACCACGTGTCTTTTCCTGCAGGAGGCTATTTCCTGAAGTTCTACCCAAAGTCTTCTCTGTGGCCGTAGAATGATCCTACTGTTTACATTCCACCATTTTTTCACATCCTCTTCTTACAGATTTATTCTTTCCATAACCCCTTCTCGGAACGATTTTCTAAGTTTCTTCTCCTTGAGTCTCTACCATCTAATTTTGGGTTCTCCATGCCGCGGCCTGCTATTATTTCTATTTGCAAACTTCCAGTCCACACTCTCCATTCTGTGTTGCGGGGCTACACTTTCACCATTTGTTACATTGCAGTTCTTAATTTCCTTAAGATGTTCCCTGCGCAAGATTAAATCAATTTTACTTCCTTTTCCACTACTCTTGTATGTTAAAAGAAAAGAGAGTATGTGGAAAAATGTATTGCAAGTCACCAGATCGAATAACGTTGCAAAGTCTATTACTCTTTCTTTTTCGTTTCTATCTCCAACACCCCAACCACCGTGAATCTTCTCAGTGCCTTCTCTGCTTCTGCCTACATGTCCATTCAAGTCACCGCCCACAGTTGCTTTTCCCTCTGTGGGTACGCTGCGAAGCTTATGGTTCAAATGCTTCCAGAATTCTATCTTTTCTTCTTCCTCGTAGCCAACATGCGGAGCATAAGTACACGCTACACTGATCATTTCATTCATGTATATCCTGATACTCATCACTCTGTAGCTCCTTCTATTCACAATTGCTACATCATCTTTCAGATCTTTTGAAAAAAGAATCCCTACGCCGTTCCTTCCATGTTCATTTGCTCCACTATACAGCAACTTGCAGCTACCTCTTAGCTTCCTTCTTAGTCTTGCTGTATTTTCTTTCCTACTTGTCTCTTGCACGCACAGGATCCCCGACCGTCTTTCCATCAAGTCTGCAATCTCTTCTATGTCTATGTCTATTGAACGGAAAACGATTAGTGAAATGTCAGAGGCAAAAACATAGAACTTAATCCTCGATTTACAGATTCTCATGATACAAAAACCTTTACTTAACCATGAGAACATTTTTTATCTACTAATTTTTTCATATGTTTCACTTTTCCCTCTGGTCATATATGCCATGTTCAGGAGCCGACTGTGGATGGTTAAATGATTCGGAAACTGAGTCAGTTTGTTAGTTTGTACTAAGATTCTGGGAGAGTATTTTTCCATTAAAGGTTTTGTAGCGTAAACCTCGTCCCAGCAGCTCGTTTCACATTCTAATTTTTGTTTTCTAATATCTTTTGGAAGTGGATTTTTAAAATCAAGTACAGTCTGTTAGTAGAGCAATCAGAAGATCCTGGAAACGATTTCATCGGCCCTCCATCTTGACTGGGTTCTCCAGGGTTTCTTCTTACTCACAACAGGAAAATGCGGGATTGTACCTTCAAACTAGGCTCTGGGCGACTTCCTTACAACATTCTCTCCCCAATTTTTTCGCCACCTCAGCCAAAGTTGCCAAAAGCCATAAACAAGAACATTATCTATCATGGGGGTATTTAAGAGAGAGACCCTGAGGGGATAGGCAATTACTCTTAAGGATGGAAGCTATTCCGGGGGTCATTTAAAGCCATTCTGAAATGACTGGGGGACGATGCCCCCATAAATCCGCCCATGTTATCTATAAAACGAAAAAAAAAAAAATGGAAATCCGTGCATTCGTTCCAAAATTCTGTCCGAACAAAGAAACCCGTATAAGCCCATAGATACGGATCGCATTGTGCAACTTTTCTGTTTCTGAAGTCTGTTAAAAATTGCTTCGTAGAGAATGTTACAGAAACTACCCAGAGAACTTCCACATTTTTAATTCGATTTCATAGAATTTACAGGTCTAAATATTGTGGAAGGAGTACGAAAAATACAATCTTGATTTTTTTTGTTTGTGACATTTGATTTTGAGTGTCTTTAGCGAATGTAGTTTTTAGCTCTTTGCTGTTACAGTAGTGTCAGAATTTCTGAAATGATTTTTGTATTGTTGAAACATTATTACTAGCAGTGTGTTTCGCGGCTCCATAATAGCGTTTCTGTGTTCTTGGCTTTGGGTCATCAATCTCAGAACATTACCGTTGATAGCGTTTTTGCTAAGTCGTAAAAGTTACATTTATTACCTGTCCGTGTAGTTGCTAGTAATAACAATTTGTTACATCGCTTGTGCGTTAAACTATCATTATGTTATTTTTCAGTCTGTTGGTCATGGTGTTATAAACCTAGGAATGTAACTATTTGCTCTTCTCTGTTCTACTTTATGATGGCTCATTTCTCTTAAAGTTGAGGAGAGACTCGAGTTGTCCATTAAGCAAGGGAATATGTGGAAGGCAACGAACAAGGGAACACTACGCTCTTTTAATAACCAATAGAATTAGACTTTGATGGAATGAAATGCACTTCTAATGATCTAAAATGCTATATGGTTGTGTCCAATAATCCTCCTCTCCCTAGTTGTGAGATATTTTGAGGTATTGAAGCTTCTTTGAGATGCATAAGTAGCGCATAGAGACACTAACAACTGCGAAGCAATAGCTCCGTGGCAAGATAGCATCTTCTCAATTTGTGGAACCGGGTTCATGTCCTGGCACGCTATATATTTCCATCATTATGTTTATTTACTGTACTAGTTATCATTGTCAGCTTATGATACTGTGTATCATGTGATTTTGTAAGTAATGTTATTTTACGTCTCAAAAGACAATGAATTTTCAACTGATCACTAATTTCGCTTGAAGTTTTTTGACATGTAGAAGAATATTAATTACAAAATGATAGACATTGGCAATGATACCTAGTAGTATAGTAAATGAAAAAAGCAATAATAGAAGAATACATCAAGTCGTGCCTGGATTTGAGCCCGGCTCCACAAATTTACACACCAGCTTTTGGCTATAGAAGTATTAGTTTACCATCTGATTGAATTAAATTTTGAAATCATTTATTAATATAATTGCGTTAATTTAAATTTCATCTAAACTCCTCAGAGACACATCCAACTCTCGTTAAAAAAAAAAACTTTGGTAAACTTTATTTTGTATGTGCCGTTCTTGTAACTTTTTGACTTGGCCCCGTCACGTTCTAGTTAAAATCCACAATCACAAACATCCGTGCCCCAGTCGAGATTCGAACCCTGGACCTTCGAGTCGCTGGCTTAGCGCCCCAAACCACATGGCTACCAGGTCGGCTTTCAGCTCTCGTGGTCAAGTGATTACAATCGCTGACTCCGCATTAGTACTGAGAAGGCAGAGGAGCTTCGAGTTCCGTTCACTAACAATTCTGATTCCTTGTTGAAGCAAGGATGGTAACGGCAACGGATGTTTTGGCTTCCCTATTTTCCTGGGTCTGTAGCCCTAAGGCGTACAAAAGCAAGAAAGTTAAAGTTGCTGATATAATTGGATTTTAAATAATTTATTGTGGTAGGAATGTTTTTTTTTAACATCCTGTACCAAACTTATCTAATTGCGTCATCAGTAACGACCATACTATGCTGTTTATTGAAACATTACAATTGAGTTGTATATTGTACACCTTGTTTGACTTTGGTTTTTCTGTCGTTTCCTATTACTATCATCATGCAAGTAGCCTAAACTTAATTCAACATATAATCTCTGCACTCGCCTGGTAAGATGAGGGAAACAGAGAAAAACATCTGACAAGATGAGCTGCGTGAACGGGTTTGAACCTGCGTTGATTCTTCAATGTTGATCCCCTAAGTCGCAAGCTTCGCGGCTAAATGGGGAAGCTGAATCTCTGCTTGCGTTTTAACATGCGATTGTTATTGTTTCATATGTCAATAAATTGTTCTTTTTCCTCCGTTACCTTCAGTAGCATCATCTTGAATACTTGTTTCTTACATCGAGCTTGCTCTCGTCACAAATTATTCATTCAGTGATGGAGCTAGACTTGCTTGGGCTCAACTTCCTCAACTCACAATATTGCACCCCTAACTTCAGCTCTCGGAAATCCGCTTGTGTTGTTAAACACTGGTTCTCCCTCCTTCGCAGTTGCATAGTCTGCAGGTATATAATCTCTGCCACTGATTCATTACGCATCCTTTCTATGGGACTTTTTCCTGCTTTTGTCCGCCCGCAGTTCCAGACATCCGCATTCATTTTTTTTTTTTTTTTTTTAGAGTTTCACATAAAAAGTTTCGTTTCTGCTTCGTGTAACTCAATGCTGTCTACAAAGAATTTAGTGTTTCTCTCTCTCTCTTTCTTCGTTCCTTTCTTTCTTTCTTTCTTAATTTCTTAAAGAAATAAACCTTACCATAAACCAACAATAAAGTGCTGCTCGTCAACTTTGGTTTCGCCCTTTGCTGCTCCCTCAAAGTTAAAAAGAAGAAATGGTTTGAGTCTTGTTTATTTGCTTTACTTGACCAAACTAGTTGTATGAGTACTGTCGTTAATTTAAGATTACCGTTAAGATTTATGAACAGGGTCCTGTCATAAGTATGATCTCACGATTTTAGAATGAAAACATTAAACAATAACTCTTCCTCCTGTTCCAGAGTGTGATAGTTCGGCATTCTAAAGGGATTTAATTCGTAGTGTCAATATTATGGATCTATTTTATGTTTTATCTTTATATCACGTGTAGTAAAGGTAGTTTGGATAATTTCTACTAAATATTTTTTTTTAATAATAGCTTTTCAGCATGATCTTGTATTTTTTGATTGAAATTAATTAACAGTTATTATTATTATTATTATTATTATTATTATAAAAATAAAGAACGAGTTTAAGCTGCTTCAACAGAATCACTTTTATTAGCCTATGTATTGTCTAAATTCAAAGTAGATTTTGACAGAGAATTTGAGAAGGTTGGTTTATTAAAAGCAGAGATTCCCAAACACATTCAGGAATGCTAATGTTTTCTTGTAGGAGCTTTTTACGAACCAGCTGCGTTTCGATTATATTTGTCCTGTCGTAATTCGATTTTGGTGAAGCTTCTCAAAGCATATGACAGTCTTCTACCAAAATGTCTTTGTGTACCCAGTAAACACCACTAAATTGTTCCCAGAGTAACCGTAAACCATACGCAAATACTATATGAATATATTTTGAGAATACTTGGATTAGAATCTGTTACATGAACTTGTACACTAATGAATTAATAGATGAGTAAATTACGTAACTTTTATTCTCTCAAATTTGGAAAGTTTGCAGTGTTTTGATACATGAGACAGACGAATTACACTCGATTAGATGAAAAATGAATGAAGATGTGACATTACACACAGTAATTAATTTCACTATCTGTACATGACATAAGTTACACATGAGTTACACTCCATTACTGAATGAACTATGTGATGAGCAAGTATCTAGTTGTTATATTACCAACAATTATTACCTAAGGACTTGAGAAACAACAACTACATTCATAAAATACAAATTGATGAATGAGTAAATAAAAGCAGCAAATCTTTCATTTCATACACAATTTTACCATAGTAATTTGATACATGAGATACACGAATAACACTACATATATGATTAAGTGAATGAATGGTCATATGAATGAATGGACCGTTAAATCAGTAAATACACTAACGTTTTACGTACTGAATTATGAATTACGTTGTATACTCTTTATATAATATCCTAATACATGAGACGCATGAATTACTCTCTCATGCAGTTTATGAATAAATAATCAAAGAATGTCTGAACTAATTAATGAACGATGAAACCGTTTTTATCGCAAGCAAAATATATTCAAGTTAAATGTCCTAGAAGCTACTGACAAAATATTTACAAATGGCAGAACTACGAGTCGAAAAGTGTATGGGAGTCTAGTCTGTCGCTGACCCCCTCCACCTGCTCTAACAGTTGCATGTGACTATTTACAATCAAGGTTACCGAAGTGTGACTCTCAATGTGAAACTCTTACAGAGGATACAGGAAAAAAAGAGACACGTATTTTTTTATATTGGCGGGTGGAGGAAACACCCCCCTTAAAGTTGAAATATCATTCTACTACAAATGCACATCCTGGGCTTACTGGAAATGCTGGGTAAAGGAAATCAAATCAGGAGATACCTGTTGTTGTTTATATATATATTATATTTCGGTGGAAATGAAGAGGGGTTGAAACACTTCAGATCCCTGCACTGGTTAAGTGGAAGAAAGTGCAGACATATTTTTCTTTATCGGCGGACGTGAGGGTTAAAAGAAGAAAACGCGTTATATATTTCGAAGTAGGCCATATGCTTTTGCGAGACAGTAACTACTAAGGTTTGTTCTTCACACTGTTGCAGTACTTTTTGTGACACCAATTAGAAGATTAGGTCTATATAATAAATAGAAAGCAGTAGAAATAGGCACACTTAATCTCTTGAAACATAGAACTGTATGATAAGCGAAAACTGTTGATTATTGAAACAGTAGCAGACGAAAGCGGATGTTATTTAATTCCGTGATGCAACTTTACAAAAAGGTAAAGATAAAAAAACAGTGGTACGATTGGATAAACAAATGACTTCAGGCGGAACACGCAAAGATTAATGCTGTGCTTCAGTTCTCGAAGAATCACGAATTTGCACAGTTCCAGGTACATGGCATGGACCTCCAGAAGTGAGCTTTCAGAGCAAGTCAGGAACGTAATTTCACGTCATTGACTGCACCACTGTGACTGTAGACATTTATTTATTTGTGCACTTTCAACACAGATTTACATCTCCAGTTAAAGAAGGCATATACAGTTTACTATTACAAGATACTGTAATACAAAAATAAATTAAAAGATAGAAATAAGAATACAAATTTACTATTGCATGTGTTTGAGGTAAGGCATCCGGCTGCTCAAAAATGACATATCTTCGGAATTTCAGAAGACCTGCCGTTTAGGTCCAAGATGACACCTCATTCTTTCAATAACAAATTTTATATAATAGTACAAAAAAATAACTATGATTTATAAGACGCTACAAATAAATGTATGAGTGTAAAAAAAATGGAACACAAAGGAGAATACAAAGTTTTGGTTGCTTGTATTTGAAGAAAGGCATCTGGCTATTCCAAAGATGATGGATCTTCGGAATTCCAGAAGATCTGCCATTCTAGCCACGAATGTCACACCGTTCTACCAATAACAAAATTTAAATTAGGATACAAAGAAAAATGACAATAGAAGAACTACAGCAAACAAATATTAAGTATGATTCAAAAGTACTAGAAATAAATATGAGTATACATATTTTGTAGAAAAAAAATCGAATACAAAGGAAAATGAAAAATATAATTAATTGTATTTGCGGTAAGGCAACCGGCAATTCCAACGATAACAGATCTTCGGACTTCCAGAAGGTCTTCCATTTTGGCCCCGGATGGCATGTAAACGGGGTCAAGATATTGATTTACACAAGCTGACGAAGATCGGCTCACGGATCGGCCAACTGGGTACCGCATGAATTGACGGAGTATCACAAGCAGAAATGAGTTGACATCTGCTATTGGTTCGTCACCACTCGATCATATTGTGGCGTATGATGAGTTGGAGCCTGTACGAACTACGAAGTGGAAGTTGGACGGGCGTTACTGCTGAAGCCCAAAACACTTTCCGCCGACCGGGTAGCCATGCGGTCTAAGGCGTTAGGCCAAGGTCCCGGGTTCTAGTCCCGCCATAGGTGTCTTTTAACTAGAACGTGAGGGATAATCGTGACGGGCCGAAGTCAACAGTTACTGGACTGGCCCGTTTAAAAATAAAGTTTACCAAGTTTTTTTTTAACCCAAACGATTTCCATGACCAAAGTTGACGTTATAAAATTTCGTTATCAATATGGCGGATTGCACTCGGTGTTGTCCATTACACGTTTTTGGTGAAACTGTTACTTCCTTCACGTACTGTTAGTAAGAGCATTTTATGAGATATTTCACAAATCTGCCAACTAAATTGTTACCAAATAATTTCTTCACCAATACCTTTGTAAAGGTCTGTAATAACATGTCATAAAAAATTGAAGTTCAACTCGCATGGAAAACCCTAAAAATCATCCTTAAGTTAGGATATGGGTTATTTCGAAGCCATTTCAGGCAGGTTTTGTCACGCATAGTTTCCGATTTTGATGAAATTTGGCACATTGATTCTTGATAGCGTTCTTTGTACGAATTCCAATTTACAGGTTTCTAGGTCACCTGTACCCAGAGTTGGCATGTTTTACTTCAAAATTTGGCATGTTTTATCCTCAAATGCTGTCGCGACCGACACTTTACGGAATTTCCCACACATTTGAATTTTATTTTTTTAAGTCATGCTTTATGGATTGTAGAAAACAAGATTAGGTGTTTCTGATGTAAAATTCATCATAGAATCCAAATTTGATAACATTGTGGTAGAGCCAATAGTTTTTTTTATATATATCGGTTTATATTTGCGAAAAATCCAGTTTCTGAAATGGTGTTCATCTTGCAACATAATGCCGTGAATATCTCAAAAGAAACACAAGGTACAGATATGAGACTTACATCATTCGAAAGAGAAGAAAATTTCCTATAGAGTGATGTAATAAAAACAGTGGGTTCTCGTTGGAAACTTTACCTCCAAAGCACTTTTCTGTTTTACATTATATATAATGGCGTGGACATCGCAACTTAATAACATGAATATCTCAGGAGGAACACCAGATACAGATATGTGACTTGGTGTAAGTTTCCACCGAGAACCCACTGTTTTTATTACATCATTATATAGGAAATTTTCTTCTCTTTCGAATGATGTTAGTCTCATGTTTCTTTTGAGATATTCACGGTATTATGTTGCAAGATGAACACCATTTCAGAACTGCATTTTTCGCAATCATAAACCGATATATAAAAAAACTATTGGCTCTACCACAATGTTGTTATCACATTTGGATTCTATGATGAATTTTACATCAGAAACACCTAATCTTGTTTTCTACAATCCATAAAGCATGACTTAAAAAAATAAAATTCAAATGTGTGGGAAATTCAGTAAAGTGTCGGTCGCGACAGCTTTTGAGGATAAAATATGCCAAACTTTGAAGCGCTGTTATTCTGGGTAATGTGACCTAGAAACCTGTAAATTGGAATTGTAGTAACAAGTAACACTATTTCAAGTGGACACTCAGATCTAGAAGATATATACATATTTAAAATCAGCATAAAAAAGTGAGTTTGTGTGTAAAATATTAGGTGCCATTGGCCAGTGGGTGAAGAGAAATCGTTGATACAATAGTCTGATTCTTGTCTGTGGAGAGAGATATAAAAGTGTTGAAATACCATTAGATTTTTAAATTGCTTAAAGAAATGGAAAGCAAATACATAGTAATGGGTACTGGGTGGAAGGCGCTACCTTGTGGAGGGTATATTCTTCATGGCCGCCATATTGAATCTAGATTGATTTTCTTAAATGGGAAGGGAGTCTTGTAATACTGTATATCATTCTGGGCTAGAATTTTACAAGAAATACATTTCTGAAGTCAGTTTTACCGTAAGTGTAATATTGTGACAGATAAGGGTGTATAACGCTAGCATGGGTTAATGATACAATAGCCTAGAAACACCCATTTCTTCTCGAAATAAAGACGGAAATAAAACCTAAATGCATACAAAGTGTTCCTGAGAATAGTGCCCTATCGATATGGATTTGTACGCATTTGAGTTTCATTTCCGTCATTATTTCAAGGCAAAATAGGTGTATCCAGGCTATTGTATCATTACCCCATGATAGCGTCACATACCCTTATCTCTCACAATATTACACTTACGGTAAAACTGACTTCAGAAATGTATTTCTCGTAAAATTCTAGCCCAGAATGATTTATTCCACGACCACCTTCCCATTTAAGAAAATCAATCGAGATTCAATATGGCAGACTTCAAGATGGCGACCATGAAGAATATACCCTCTACAAGGTAGCGCCTTCCACCCAGTACCCATTACTGTCTATTTGCCTTCCATTTATTTCAGCAGTTAAAAAATATAATGGTATTTCAACACTTTTTTATATCACTTTTCACAGACAAGAATCAGATTATTGTATCATCAATTTCTCTTCAACCATTGTCCAATGGCACCTAATATTTTACACACAAACTCAATTTCTTATTAACTAACTAACTAACTAACTCTATGGCTTATGGAACTCGCAAGTTCATCGCCGCAGTAACAAACGTTCGCCATTGGATTCTATCCTGGGCAGTATCAAGCCAGTTTTCATCACGAACACCTACTTCTCGAAGATCTCTTCTAATATTGTCCTCCCAACGACGTCTCGGTCTTCCCAATGGCCTCTTTCCATCGGGCCTTCCAACCACGATAGAATATAATCTTCGTTTTTCCCCCATCCGAGCTACATGCCCTGCCTACCTTAGTCGTCTCGATTTCATTATTTTTACAACATCTGGTGAATCGTACAGTCCGTGGAGTTCTTCATTATGCAGTCTCCTCCACTCTCCAGTCATCTCGTCCCGTTTCGGCCCATATATCTTTCTCAAAACCTTATTTTCAAATACACGCAATTTATGTTCATCTGCTAGGGTCGTACTCCAACTTTCGCAACCGTAAAGTATTACCGGCAGAATAACCGTTCTGTATATTTTTAATTTCAATTTCCTTGATATTAATCGCGATGTTAGAAGTTTTTGGACTAAGTAGAAACATGCGTTCCCCGATACTAAGCGACTTTTTATTTCTTCAGTGACCTCATTTTTGCTTGTTACGTATGCTCCCAAGTATTTACATTTGTTTACTTTCTCTATTACCTCATCCCTAATTCTTATGTTTTTAATTCCTTCATTCCCTGTGCTTCGGCTTGTTATCATGTATTTTGTTTTATCTATGTTTACCTGTAGACCTATCTCATCGCACGCTTCTACTAAGACATCGGTGCTTTTGTAGTGCATCTATATCGTCCCCTATTAAATCTGCATCATCCGCGTATACAAACAGTTGATTCAAACCATTCAATGATAGTCCCCTTTAATTTTTAAAATCGCATATTCTAACGCGAAGTTAAACAGTAGTGTTGACAAGGCATCGCCTTGTTTCAATCCGTTGCGAATCTTGAAACTATCTGACATATTATTACCTATCCGTACTCTGCTTATGGGGTCGCTGAGACACATCTTCACTAGTTGAACCAATTTTTTCGGAATTCCAAATCGTATCAGGATACTGTATAACTTCTCCCTTTTGATAGAATCATATGCTTTCTTAAAATCAATGAATAGCTGATGAACCGTCCCATTGTATTCCCATTTCTTCTCCAAAATTTGTCTCAAAGCAAAAATCTGGTCCAACGTGGATCTATTTCTTCTAAATCCACATTGGTGATCTCCAATTATTTCATCTACGTATACATTTAGGCGTGTTAACAGAA
>JAGDQP010025292.1:0-27061 GCA_022664845.1 Lepisma saccharinum | reverse complement strand
TGCGCGAAACACTCCCTGCATTCGTAGAAGATGTACCTCTTAATGTTGGTGTACGTATGTGGTTTCAGCATGACGGGGCCCCAGCGAACTTTGGCGTAGCTGCGCGTCAGTGCCTTGACGATGCCTTCCCGCATAGGTGGATCAGAAGGGGCGGTCCGATTGCTTGGCCGGCACGCTCCCCTGATCTGAACCCCATTGATTTCTTCTTGTGGGGTTATGTAAAAGCGCTTGTCTACGACACACCTGTCCAGAACAAAGAAACCCTCCTTGCACGCATCCTCGCTGCCTGTGAGATGATTCGCACCAACCCAGGCATCTTCGAGCGAATGCGCCAAAACCTATTATGGCGATGCCATGCCTGCATCGCATCCCAGGGACGCCATTTTGAGCAGCTGTTGTGAATGTAAGTACATTTGCTCATTGTGTTTTCGTCCTACCAGTATCATGTGCAGTCTTGTCTAGCATTAGTATGTGTCGTCCTACATTACCACACCCACTGTACGATTGTTGTACCTGACCTTGTACCGCACTCCGTTGTCATGTATGCCGTACGGATTTTGTGCTCGAAGGATCCTACTTCCTAGGAGCGCTCTGACACTTCGGTGATTTACGGGCTTTGCGATCCCACATTCTGCCACAACCCTGTCAACAGCCACACTGTACACCGCTTTCGTGACGCCGGAAACGAGCCGCCACGTGTCTGCTGGCCTCTTGTCGCACTGACACGTCGCCCTGGCACTTTTCCCAACGCTCTGGTAGTAATACAGTACATTGCTGTGTTTCTTCGCATGCGCCGCCACTGTTCCGCATCGATGTGTGCATGAATCGCCTCTACAGGGCACATACTGCCATCGTTCCTTTGACCTGACCGTTCTCCGACACTTCGTTCTCTAGTTCTCGCTAGTACGTCGTATTCCATCGCAGTTTCGGCGGGCTCTGGCTCGGGATTGCTGCATTGTCGAACTCGGGATCCGTCTCTCACATTGCATACTCTGTCAGTTGCCATCATCCTGGTACGTTTGACTCCGTTTCCGCTCCCAACCAGTGCTGTCATATACGCCGCCCTTGCACCGCCACTGTTCCGCATCGATGTGTGCATGAATCGACTCTACAGAGCACATACTGCCATCGTTCCTTTGACCCGACCTTTCTCCGACACTTGGTTCTCTTGTTCTATTCATTTTTGTTCTACTTTGGTACATTTTCGGCGGGCTATAACTCACCACTGACGCATTTTCGGATCACAACTTCTTCGCTTAAATCACGTCTTTTGTAATTCTCCATCATCCCCTGAAGTTTGACCCACCATTAAAGATGTATATATATATATATATATAGACAATTTAAATATGACTCCTCACCAATTGATGATTCTAGCACACTGACTACGAGTACAATCCCTCGTTGCCAGCACAGAAATCTGGAACATGCATTCTATTACGTACCGGTACCGTAGTTTATTTCTCGAGAGTGTTCAAAATACTGGCTTAAGTTGAGTGTTCAAAATAAGTTGAAAGACGTTTTATTTATTGGAAATCATAAATGTTTGGAGTGCTCAAATGTGAATTAGATTCCGTTTCGGAGTCTCGCTATCGTCAATATTGTTTAGGAAACTTTTATCAAAAATAATTTTATCATTATGTTTCTGTTTCAGCTCTGGAAACATTATTTAAAACGCTGAGCCATGTAATACAAAAATTTATCAGTAAGTATAAAAATTTATTAGTTATCTTTTAGTTCGTTGTATTTAAAGCAATACGCCACACACAAGTGTTTAATATCCAGGTAACTACAGAATTTGAATTAAAGTTTGTAAATTGAACTTGAAACAAGGATTGAGTTACAGTACGTCCTCAATTCAGAAATGGACTGTACGAATGTAAGAAACAATATCCAACCCGTCAGAATATTCTTCTAATAACACAGAAGTTGGACTCTGCTGATAAGGTAATTATCATTCGCAACGCAAGCTTTGAAGTGCTCATAGAGAGAATCTGAGACCAAGAGCTCCAACATAGAACCGTTCAAGGATATATTCTACTGTCGGATGTTACACCATCTAACTAAATAATAAAATTCATATTTCTATCTGAACGTGTCTCTTTGCTTTCCCGGTGTTTCTGAGTAATAACTGTTCCTGGCAGACATTGTTACAGGGGATACGAAATCAGATCTAAATTTCAATGTGATATTTCATTTGAACTGGATTCCCGACATAAAGTGGGAGATCATTCCGCATCCGCCATACTTTCTATACCTTCCCTAAACATTTTCTCTCTCGTACGCTCTGCAAGGGATCTCAAATGCGGCATTATCTGGATAACTTATTCGCGGCTCATCCTGTGACATTCTTCAAGCGAGGAGTTGAGTGATTCTCCGTTAATAGGATTCCAACATTAACAATGAAGAAGAATATGTAATTGACTAAGTTTCTTTTGTTTCTTTCGCACACTGAATCATCTTTTATCAACAAAATTAGTTTCACGAACCAACAAACAACTTCAATAATGCTTCTTTTCAAAGTTATTCTGTGCCAAATTATTCAATTCTAATGTTCTGATTTAATGCTAACTTAACATTTTCGTACATTTTCAGATCTAGTGTATACGATGATGAAGAACTACTTCATGTTCAGATTCAAGAATTGGTAATGAAACTGTTTTAGAGGTGAGTCTTCGAGGCTGATTATTGGTATAGTCTTACATTACTTGTTAGGGATGTAGGTGACAACCTAAATGTGAGCCATAGATTGTGTTAGGTTGCACCACATTAGGTTACGTTGCATCACATTCAGTTGAATTAGACTTCATATCCATATTAAGCTACATTACATTGATCACATTAGGTTATATGTCATTTTATAATATTGTTTGTGTTTTTTAAGTTGCATTTGGTTAAGTGGCGTCAAATTAGATTACACACGTAACATAAAGTGTGTTAAATGGATAAAATCGCTATGCAAATGCTTTTTGTACTGAAACTGTGAGCTTACGTTCAGATTAAGTTCGGATTGGAAATTTAGATGGCATCGCGATTTGTCATGTAATATTGAACATACTTTGTAATTACAAATGTCTGACGATTTGATAGATTAACTATGGAAGCACTTTGTGATATTGTTTGTTTAAAACTAGCTGTTAATTACTTTACTTGTTAAAGTTTTTATCTCAACTCTGAAGCTAATTGTGGTGTGCAAGGTTCGAGCGCTGTTTTGAAAACCAAAGTTTACAGGGAGGAAAAATGTACGAAGGAAATTCGCCTGTTATTTTCTTAATAGCACCCTTTAAGAATATTATATTGTAGGAGGGATGGGACTCTTAATCAAATCAAAGACTATCTTAAAGTTTAACGCTGATACTGTTAAAGATGGTTTTATTTTGTCGTGAGAAACAGAGGTAAGTTAAAACGACCATTCATATACATCAAACGTTTCGTCAAAATAACTTGAAATTCAGTATCTACTTAAAAGGTGGTCAATTTATGCTTCAGTAGCTGTTCTTCGATACAGTTCCAAAGCTTGCAGATGAAATTATCTTGAATAACTTATAAAACTATTACTCGCTGTTTTTAGAATCACGGCAAGGCTAGAATGTATGATTTTCTCTCCTTATCCACGTTCGTTGGTCACTTGAAATTGTATCATAACACTATATGCCTATATGAATTCTCATGTATAAATACAGTAAGTTTATGTTTACTAAAACAGATGTGTATTCGCAAATTTAAATATACTTCAATATTCGCACTTGTATGAATTCTCATGTACGGAAATACTAAAAGTCACGTACACTAACACGTTTCACTCTCAAGTCTCAACGTCTGTATGAGTTCTCATATATTGAAAGTATTTAATTTAGATACAAAAGATTCTCCAAAAGCCTTCAATATTTTCTGACGCAGAGAAGAAATCCATGAATATGATGGAACACAAGAAGAATATAAGTAGGAAAAATATTGATTCTTAAACATATAACGAATAAGAATAAACAACACAAGAAGATTCCAAAGAAATTAAACATCCAAATACTGAAAGTACATATAAGAACATCAAAATTTTCCTGGGTTACGTAATAAGAAATAAGAATAATTATAATACCTGGAAAAATTATCGATTTTCACTGAGACTTTCAAATGACAAAGCTTGGTTAAAAAAGTACAGAACGACCTTATATTTGAAGGGATATCTATACTCAATCAATTACTTTTGGGTTGTCGTTTAACATAGTTTGTGAGTCCACAACACACGAAGTTTAATGGCTTTTCTCCCCTAACTTAGTTTTTTCTTACTTACTCTTTTTCTTCGTTTATTAGGCTTTTGTCTCCACTTCACTGCAGGGTCTGTTACTAATTTGTTGCCTTTATGGATGCAACTTAGCACATTAACGTCTATACTTAGTTGAAATATGAAGTACGTCCTGTTGACTATGATCAACAATCCACTAAATAACACTTGAACGATTAAGAGTATTCTAACTTATACACGACGAGTAAAAGTTGACAGTTTTCTATCCCGTCCTTCTTGTTTTAAAAATCTAATACGCACGTCATACGATTAAGAGGGTATCACTTCCAATAAAAGTGATTTATGCAACTTTGGTAAGTGGCTAGTCACTTAGTTCTACCTTGTTTTCTTCTTATTTTACTATGGCAAGCGCAATAACACAAACGACATACTGTTCCTTTGAATGCTGAATCTTCACTTCATACTATAACGTTATCTTCCTGAGCTATACTTCTTTCATTAAGATGCTTAGAAAAAAAGTTCTCGAGACTAAAACTTCGCTTAAAGATGACGACAATCCTGAATTCGTCTCCTCGTATTCGTAGAATACAAAGTCTCGAAATGACGTAATGAAGCTAATTGTATCTAAACCTCTACTTGAAGAACTCATCTATGCATTAGCGACCAGCAATTTAACACTGCAATGAAAAGGATTCTTGTCTCGCTCTCTATCCTGCTCTACGGCTGAAAATGCTCATATAACTGGCTAAGACGTCAGGAACAATTGAACATGCGAGAAGCTTATAGTCAGCTGCCCCATTCCTGGGTCTTAGCGTGCTGTTACCGCCCATACAATTCATTTTATCTTATCTGGGTCTTGGTCTCCCTCTGGTGGGCGCTACAGCTGACTATAGCAGCGCTAGTCCAGGGCGCTTAGACGAACAGACTGCCCAAGTAGCTTGCAGCGTCCTGCGGACTTACACGCCTAAAGCCTCGAAATCCTAAAACAAAGGTAAACTTCAAGAGGTTAATAGTTTCCTATCCCTCTGACATGCAATGTCCAAACTGGAGGATATCGGATTTTCTCACACAATTTTCATTATTGTCCAGCGTATGCATCTTCCAATTGAGTATGTCGTCCACAATGCATCTTCTAATTACTATCTAATTTCTTCTCATTGTTTAACAGCTTCCGTTACTTACATAAAACCAAAAGGTTTCAAAAAGTTCACTCACACATGATAACTTCCGGAACAATAACGCCATCAGCATCTATTGGATAACAGGCAAACAAACAGAAGTTCCAAATGACAAAGCTTGGCGAAAAATTGTTTAACAAATTTAAACAGCTCGCAATATGGATAAAAACAATAGCAGAACGTTGTCTGTGAGTTCCGGATAAGATTTATATTGATATTCAAAGAGAAAAATAATAAAAAAAGAGATATACATAATTTTCCGAATAAATTTCCAAAAAAAATCTTTTTTATTTTTTTAATACAACATGTCTATCAAAAGATGTAATACGTTGTAATACGTTACATAATTGTACTAAACGACTAAGGTATATACCTTACCAAGCTGGATAAAAGATCTGTGATGTATACTTGTGTAGGACAATTGAAATTCATAGAGTGTTAACGCATTCTTCAATTAAATTATGCTTCGAGCTTTATTTCGATGGTTGTCTTTTTTGCTCGAGTGCAACACTCTAGATCAAACATATCTATCAAGCCTCTTCCCGCTTCAGTGCACAAGCCAAGGTTGTTGTTGCTGTTGTTAATTTATTGATCGAAGTCTAATTAGTCTCTTTGATCAAAACTTATGTCTTCCTTGAGGCGTGTTTTCTAAACTAAGTCCTTAAAATTGTCTTTTAAATAAATTTGATTTGATTAACTCGTTTGCGCTTTTGGTACACATAACTATTAAATTACAATATCTATTGTTAGGTTTTTTTATTAAAAGATTACATTCGTCTAATAATTTACATTGATTAGGATGGATATTCGTACAAAATGGATATGATCATTGAAACTATACTGATTAGTTGATCAATTAGTTCTGTTTGTTCTTCCTTATCCTCTCGCCTGGTATTTGGTAAACAGTTTGACTTTTCCTCTGAAGTATGAAGTTTAAGTGTTTTATTCTCAAATAAGGTTAGACTCTGTGCGTCTTCATTTTGACGTTTCATTTCAATATATTTCCACTCATTATTTTAACATTAGAAGTTTGCACTTCCATGTTCTGTACTCTTCATTCCATTGTATATGTTGTAATATTTCTTGATCACTATGAACTTATTTATTTTTTGTTCTGTTAGTATCCTTCTTACAAGTAAACCTAGGGAACTGTAGACACACCGATTTCCTTGAAACTCCGGGAAAGTATAGTGCGAGTGAAAATATTTGGAGTCCCGTTTTCCGTTTTGGTTCAAAAAACGATTTACAAATGTTTGAACCACTCTTCCTAATTGCAAATCACGAATAATGACAAAGTTCATTACTATATTAAAATTGCCATAGCTTTGTCAATTTTCATCCGATTTGCACGATGTTTTTAAAAATTGAAGGGCAAACAATCATTCTCTTTAAGACTGACAAGTTGAATTTGTCATTACACTTTATAGTGAAACGTAATTCCCCACCGATTCGGTTATGGTGAAATTGCTTTTCCAAGCAATTCCCTAGTACTATACCGTATCCATGTACTAAAATATAATATGGAAATGTCAATTAAAATGAAGTATTTGTAACTATATGTACAGCAAGGATGATGTATGATGTTAATTTAATGTCTTATTAGTAAAGTTTTTGGAATACTGTAAACAAATTTTGGTTTGTTTACAATATGTGACTTATGTTTGGAATACGAATTTATATGTAGCTCTAGTAACAAAAATGGACTACGGACTACATATCCAGTTAAATAAATAAACACATATGTGCCGAATATCAAAGTTTCAGTGTATGTACAATAAATGAGAATATAGCAATTTTTTAAATCATTATTTAATGATAGTGTCTGTCAATACACAACAACGTGAAACGATGCTATAAAAACGCGAAGGTTTTTTTACACGCGAATGTCAATTCCTATATTATATAATAATTAATTCAAAAACTACTCTTACTTACTTACTTACTTACTCTATGGTTTACCGAACTTGCAAGTTCATCGTCGTAGTAGCAAACGTTCGCCATCTGCTCTATCCTGAGCAAGATCAAGCCAGTTTTCATCACAAACACCTACTTCTCGAAGATACCTTCTAAAATTGTCCTCCCAACGTCGTCTCGGTTTCCCAACGGTCTCTTTCCCTCCGGTTTTCCAACCAAGATAGAAATTACTCTTACAGGTTTTAAATAAACATTTCGAAATACAATTATTGGAACAAGAAACTTTTTTTTTCCTAATTTAGTAAAACGGTCATTATTAATATGTCAATATATTTTTTCATATTATAATTGGCAATTTAATATATTAGTTATATATTGTCAACATATGGCCAATATACTTTAGTACATACATGGGTATAGTACTAGGGAATTGCTTGCAAAAGCTATTTCACTATAACCAAATCGGTGGGGAATTAGGTTTCACTATAAACTGTAATGACAAACTTACCAGTCTTATAGAGAACTGTTTCCCCTTCAATTAAAAAAAAATCGTCCAAATCGGATGAAAATGTTAATATGGTAACGAGCTTTGTCATCTTTAGTGATTTGCAATTAGCAAGATTGGTTAAAAACATTTGTAAATCGTTTTATGGGTCAAAATGGGAAACAGGGCTCCAAATATTGTCACTTGCACTATACTTTCCCCGAGTTTCATGGAAAACGGCGTGTCTAAAATTCCCTTGCTTTACTTGTTAGAAAAAAAAATTCTTTCCGGTTTCGTTGTTTCTTAATTGGCCTTGCACCTTTGATTGTGTCAAGGGGCTTTTGTTTTGGTTCACTATATTTCGTTTTAAAGCCGAATTCCCAGTATTATGAGGGTTTGTGCCCCAAAATGAAAACTGATCCTGGGACTTCATGTCTAATCCACATTCCACTGCTTGGAAACTATGATAACTTATCACTTTGCACTTGATTTTCCCTTAATTTTAGCATCCGTGCCCTTTATAAGTTATATTTTTAATAGTCATTACTTCATTTAATTCCTGGTGAAATACATAATGTGGACTTAAGACTTTCTGTCTCTTAAGTCTGAGCACCATCCAAGCATTCGTCTGACGTGACTGAGGCAATCCCTTACCTTGGGAGGCGAATACCAAGAGGATACTCTGGTAATGTACGAATTACCATGTGGCCTTCAACCAACCGGGATCAAGGAGGTGAATATCCTTCTCAGTGTTCGTCTAGTGAACCTGGGGAAAACCTTACCTTGAAGCGACAAACACCTGGTAGGATATTCCGGGACGACGTAGCTGAAAGGTAGACATAAATGGGGGAATTGACACTAGGAACCAATTGGAATAATATGCTCAACACTTATAAAAGGGTTAGTTTATTAACCCTAGGAATGAACACTAATCATGGCAAATCGGGCGGAACGAGTCCCATCAGCGGCAATGAATTTTATACCAAGCCTATCCGAATCACAGTTCCACTTACCAGAGAGAGGGCTCCGACAGGGGTCGCTGGTTCCGACGTTCCCAAATTCCAACAAGGTTCCAAGCCATGCAAAGAACAGTTAGCTCGCTAGTTCCAAAGTGACGCCCAATTCATTCTGTCCCATAGAATGACTGGCTCTATGGTGCCCAAAGCCTTCCCAAACTCTCCAGAGCTCGAACAATTCGTCGCCGAAAAGTTCATAAGAACAGTAGAAACATGGGAATAGTCTTATATCCTCGGAAAGAAGAAACATACATCAACAATCTTGAAGTGTCCCCGATAGAGATAGAATATTATTATCATTAATAAACTACAAGCATAAAGTTAAGATAAACTATTTTATTGATTTCTTCCCATTTTTTTAAGAGCTTTTAGTTCACTAAAGAACCATATAAATAAACCTCTTGGAAACTTTTTTTTATAGTGAACAAGAAACGCTTGCAAGCTCTGTTCCGTTGTGCCCCACCTGTGTGTTTGTTCATCCGGTTCATCGTGATTGTCTAGTTATATTCGAACCACATCATTCACTCAATACTGAAGAATCTGTTCTCTCTTGTCTGTAGATAAGGAATATTTATATATCATGGTTAACAAGGGAAATGTCATGGGCTCACTTCATGAAGACTTTTTGAGCAATCTCGAAACAAAACATCTTTAGAAAAGAAAAGGCTTTAGTTTACGTTGTTTACATTTTCCGAATTTTATTCTGAATGTATTTCTTAAAGCAAATATATTTGTTTTACAGCTTTTCCCTGACGCCCAGGCGAATCGCATAACTTCAATATTTGCTGGAATTTCTCACCAACAAACTTAACTGTTTCAATAATAAATATCTTCTATTGTTGGATAAATTATAGCAAACTGCAAACATTAAAAGCAATAGTTATCATGAAAAGTTGTTTTATTTATTTGTAACCCACAATTTTCAAAAATAAACTAAGTTAAATTAAGAGTCTTTGGTAACATGTGCGCTGTAGTTTTAACATTAAAATGCGTGAAGGTAATCTACATTTTATTAAATCAGTTAAATTATTTTTAGTAATTTGAAATTCACTGTGAACTGATATACATATTGACATGATCAGTCAGTTCTCTAATGAAACAACACAGTATGGACGTTATATTTTCCACACTATATCTCCGTCTGAAAACGACCGTTATATTGTGTTGAAACTGTAATATTCATACTCCTTTTTGATCAGGAATCTGAGTACCTTGTCAACATTCATATATGTGTCTCTAAATTCACTAATTACCAATACGATGCTTGTTGACCATAAGTGTTTGACTATACCTCATCAAGTACAGTATATATTAATAGTCGATAGTACTAATCTATTAGTTTTAACACGAAAACATCCAGATGTCAAAAATTCAGATCGTAACCAAACTTTTGGTATCGATAAAGGATGTACTCATATTTTTTTCTATAAACTGTTGTCCAAGATAGGACGGGCGTAAAAATTAATAAATGAGCTCTGAGGTACAGAGAGCAATAGAATAATTACTGTGAGCAGACTTTCGTAGTTCCCCCGTGAAGTAAGTCAAAGGTCGTTAGCTTGTCGTGTGAAAGGTTTGTGGTTCGAGTCCTAAAGTAACATATTTTTTGTGCATTTTGATGTTAGCACAATGTCACGGTTTACAATATACCTTTCACATGTAAAATGAATGTTAGTGTTTTGGGGTCTTTTTTCCTCATGTGCATTCTTTATTGTTTCGATGTAAAGAAAATGTTTTGTGTAATATTTGTATTTAAAATGAATTATTCTGCCTTGGAATGCCGTTTTCCTTCTGCGTAACTTGAGGTTCGAGTGTCCGCTGTTTGTAAGTGTGGATACAAGTTGAATTTCTTCTGGGGTCCATTAGACAGAGTGGTTCGAAGGCTTTTCTTATTCTTATCAGTATCATTATTAAGAATTTCACAAGTAAAATTCAACCGTTTATTTTTTCTTATTTTCAGAATATTTCTGTTCTTGATGTGAACATACAACTATACTATATATATTACTATAAGTATAAAGCGTATTGTAAAACATAACATTTACACATTTACTATAGAAAAAGTAATAAAATAAGGTAAACGCACCAGTAATGGACACTTTCACTGTTATAATTTTTAACTCGAATACAGTTTAAATGTATTGATCAAATGAGAACGTTACACGTTCTCCATGCTTTCTTGTAGTGATTTCTACCCGTTACTTTCATTAACATACGCTATTTGAGAGGAAATTATGTTTTTTGTCCAACATTGTTTTTGTACCAGTGATGGACACGGAAAAACCTGGATGTTCCAGTAATGGACATACTGTATCATTCAAAATAATTTAAATAATCATTGTTGATGTTTCGAATATAAGTAGTAAACACTATTATATGTTTAATGCTGTTTCATGAAATTCCACTGAGTGATAATTCCGAAGATCCTGGATTCGAAAACAGCTATCTACCATCCTTACGGAGGTTTTGTAGTTTCTTTTCAATCAGTCATAACAGACAAATGCCCTAATGGCACCTTCCACTTGGACTTGTCCGACTCCTTCTCGCTTCCTTTCCCCTACCCTATCCCGGCCTGAGCCATAGATTCCTTGTGGCCATAAAAATGCAAATTCTAAGTTGCCATGAATAGTGTCCAATATTAAAACAAATCATTTCATTAATGGGCATCCCCGTGTTCATCATTAAAAGTGGGACCAAAAAATTTTCTGGCAAACTTATGGTCATGAAGACAAAATAATTTTTCCCAAGTTGAAATAAAACAACTAACAGAATTATGATTTCGCCCTCGAAGTTGAGAGTTTAGCGTGCTCATTTTCTGCGCGCGTGTTCATAAGTTCACGTTCCTCTTAGAGCTGTTAAACGAAGTGGTTCAGCCCACTATACTAAAATGTAAGTCTCGTCCTTAGAAATGCATCATCATCCTTAGGACGTTAATAACAACTCAATCAATCAAGGATTTTGATTTGAATTCAGCAATGAATAATGAGTGTCCATAACTGGACAAAAACTGACTTTGCCGTACCAGTAATGAGCACGCCCTGCTTTTCATAATAGATCCAAGATATCATTGGTTTCGTCATTTAAATACTCGAAACCGAGACATTTAATAATGGATAATAGTGCAGAACAACAAAAGTAATCATTATTGTAATTTCATGAAGAAAGAACGAAAGCTCTCACCTTAATCACTTGCTTAACAGAATGTATGGAAGAATAGGTTCAACCATAGACCTAACGTCAACATCATGTCAGAAATGACAACAAATGACTAGCGAATAATATTCAGTGGCATCAGAATATATTAAATTTTCCTATGCAGGTGAAATAATTACCGTAGGAAAATCGTATTTTACAACTTTTCTCTTCAAGTGTCCACTACTGGTACACTGTCCATTACTTGTGCATTTACCTTAATTGTTGTCACGACCAGCTTTCATACCGCAAAACAAGCTAACGCTCTTCTTCTTACAAGGAGACTTACGGAAATCTAACTCACCGATTTGAATGAAACTTTGCATACTTGTAGAACATCGAAAAATAAGCGACATGTATTTTTTTATTTCCGCAATGGCGCGGGTTTAAGGGTAGAAACCACCCTGTGAACGTTAGGGGTGGTCTCCAAGCATAGACAGAAAACAGTCATTTAATGCAGAAGAAACAATACTGCCAGGGGAGGTTTAGGACAGCTGAGTCAGAATCGGACGCCAACAGTACAAAACTGAAAATGGCGGATCCAATATGGTGATCACAATTACAAAAAGTCGTCTGGTGTTAAATGCTCTGCAGCTAGCCAAGAACAATTATAGTTGGCAGGGGTTACTGCGAGAAGGTGGCAGACCGATTTGAAACCCCCTTTCTGTACTGATGTTAACGGGATGCTTGATTAAAGTAAGTCTCGTCACCTCTCACTATTCTGGGTGCTTATTTATAGTGAGTCCCCTCGCCTCTCACCAGTCGGGGGTCTTATTTATAGTGATTTATAGTATATTTGGGTCCCGTGTTAAACATTGAATAACGCAATAGGCGCTAAATTGGGGAAATTGACTTAATTCTGATAATACAATTTATTCGTACTTTAACTCTGATCCCCGAAATTTTCGTTTTCACTTTCTTTAGCGTTAAAATGGATTGTTGAATGGAATAGTGATGCTGAAAGTAGGATCAAATTTTGACTCCATTATATAACGACCGATTAAGTCTAACCAGCCATTTATTGATGATTGTAATGAAAGACAACGACAAAGATAAATAACATCTACTCACTGATTCACAATCAGTTTTCGTCGCCCAGATTTGCAAATCTTATTAGGTATGCGTGGTACAAAAGCGGTTATTTGGAAGAAAATCCATCTGAGTTTGAAAATCCCGTAACATTTTGTTTCAAAGATTGTGCAGCATTTTGCGATTTGTGCACAGTTATTGCCGTAATAAGGTGTGTGTGGTGTAAACAATGTTTATGCATCACACACTTTTCTACGGAATACCATTACTGTAAAACGTTTTCGCTATAAATTAATAATTATAACAATTTAGGATCTATGAAGTTCTGACATAGCGAGAGGCTCACTATAAATAAGCACCCCGAATAGTGAGAGGTGACGAGACTCACGTTAATCAAGCATCCCGAGTACAGAAAGGAGTTTCAAATCGGTCTGCCACCCTCTCGCAGTAACCCCTTCCAACTATAATTTTTCTTGGCTAGCTGCAGAGCATTTCACACCAGACGACTTTTTGTACTTGTAATCACCATATTGGATCCGCCATTTTGAATTTTGTACTTTTGACGTCCGATCAGCTGTCCTAAACTCTCCTTGGCAGTATTGTTTCTTCTACATTAAATGATTGTTTTCTGTCTGTGGTTGGAGACCACCCCTAACGTTCACAGGGTGGTTTCTACCCTTAAACCCGCTCCATTGCCGAAATAAAAAAATACGTGTCGATTACTTTTCGATGTTCTACAAGTTTGCAAAGTTTCATTAAAATCGGTGAGTTACACTGTCGTAAGGCTCCTTGTTAGTATACAATGACACGGCGAAAGAGTGCTTACAGTAATAGCTGTACACGGGCACGGCAGACTACTTCTCATATGTAAAACCTCATTTATTAACATTTACGTCCTTCCTATTGCTCGACAGGTTCTAGAAAAAAAATATATGGGTTTCACTAGACGTTCTATCGATATACAAGTTTGGTTACGATCTGGTTTTCTGATATTTGGATGTATGTGTGTGTGTAAGTGTTACGGCAAGGTCCCCGAACATTTTATAAACTATTTTCTTTCGGTATTAGCATCAATGGTGACACATAATCTTCTTTTTGGTGTACAAATTATGCTTCCATAGCAATATTTATAGACATGTATAGTAATATGTTATTAAATTTGCATATTGTAGATTTAAGATTTCATTTCTTTTGTCCCCAAATAATAGATACTTTGGTCGAACAAATTAGAAAATATTTTATTGCTGACAAAAATACGTTCTTCAATCCGACGATGTGAGAAGCAAGTTCCATTCTCAGTACTGTGCAAGGTGTCCATCAGGTCTGTACGTGCCCTCTGTAATTTCAGACTGGATGTAAATATGAACAAAATGTGTCCAAACTTATACACCGTGTATATCAATTTTTTTGAGGGACTAACTATTCTAGACTAAAGAATTTCATCTCTGACCCTCCAAAGGAATAGTCGGGGACAACTAAAAAATGTGAAATTGCAACAAGAATCGAGTAAGGTATTCAAATTGTATAGATTCATCTTTATGTAGATGGTTAATGAACACCAGACGATTAACTAACAATTCCTCAAAAACCTCTTAACATGGCTTTGTGATGCAGAGAAGAAAACTAGTCATTCCTTTCTTTACGTCATACTCTTTAACCATTCTTGTCTTAGAGCCAGGTCGGATGGAAAACCCTAAACTTTATTAGAGAGAAATGATTACTACAAATAGAGGCGGCACACCCAGCCATTCTTAATTCCTGGTTCTAACTGTAAAAACCCTGAACAAATCGTTAAACAAATTCAAATGTATGTTCAATATTAGACATAATTTATCTTCATCCATTTATCAAGGTAACCAGGAGAAATCAATCGATGTTTGGAATTCAAAGTGAGCGATGAATCAGCTTGTATAAAACCAGTACTGTATTGCCAATGAGCTAAACCAGAGATCAGGAAACCAAAGGTTTTCTTGTCTCATTAGGTACAAACAACATTGGTTTAGCTGCGTAATGTCTCTTTTTGCTTTAAAAAAATCGTTATATTGAGGTACAACACTATGAGGATATTATATTAATATACACGAGCAAGTTATGCAATACAAACTGTTCGAAATAAAAATATACGGTGCATGTTAGCACAAAAGGAACGCGAAGCACCTTGAAGGATGGGAGGCAGTCGTGCAGAATTATGGTGTTCTACAATTAGTACCTTCCTTGATTTGTGGTTAGTGCTTGAATGGAATTATAAGAATGCAGACATAATTTCTGCGCCAACCCAATATTTAAGCATCTTTAAAAGTCAATGCTAAAGGTGCAATATCTTTAAAATGACACAGCATTTAATATGTTAATCTAAAATTCATTGTATCCCTCCCCAAACTCTTTGGCTAACTTAAAAAATAGTTTTTATCATTTCCTTGTAGCTTCCGGTTTCCAGAATTCTTTTGAAATTTTACAGAGGAAGCTACAAATGTTTAGACTTGATCTTAGAGAGAAAAATATACGCAGTTGGTTCTTATTCTTTTCTCATTTCATAGCAAATGTTCTTTTTAAATTTTGCTACTCCCAATTAAATTATTACTTTATTACATATCAAAATGTAATGCAATTTGATAGTTTTTCGTTGCATAATTATAAATATTTACTCTTCCTTGTCAAGCTATCATTAAGAACAAAACACCAGCTGTTGGATCTCTAATGTGTTTACCTATTAATCATGTATGTCTCTGTCCGTTCACACTGCAATACGTAAATTAGTTTAATCAAACTAATTTAGAAAGTGACAGTTACATCAAATGAAAAATTATTCTAAGGGACTCTAATGTGTCACCTTTATTGCACACACGTCAATATAAACCAAGGCAATAATTTAGATGTATTTTAATACTCATTATGTTTTCATTTCCAAATAATTAAGGAATGTCGTTTTGAGTTCATCAGAATGACTCCAAAAACATTTTGAGCCAATATTTCTTGTTTACATGAACTGAGTCTCTTCTATTAGATAGAGTTCTCTCGTACGTTCTTATATCATGCTTACAGTCACATTATTGGTGTTTCTTAATACACGTTTAAGTATATATGACTGATTATATTTTCCTAATAAACACCACGTTTTTATTTGCAATTAGATATATATTAAATAAGCAATTATTAATGTATGATTCTATTTCCTTATTCGTGTCTATCTTTTCCATATCCTATAAACACTTTTGTCCTTCTAATTAAGAAGAACGTATGGAGTTAATACTTGACATGTTTGGCAATCGATTGAGAACACCTTTGATTACACTCACACACAAACATAGCAGAAGTAATTAACCTTCGGTTATTGGGTTTCAGTTTCATTGATCGCACTTTTTTCTTCATCTTTTGTCAGTACAATATGGGAACTTTGTTAAGCACCTGAGAGAATCCGGGTTTTGCAGCAAGCAACTATTATGTATTGCATTTATACTAAGATTCATATTGAGAAGGAAACTTGACTATGTTCCGAAGGTTGTCAAATTTTCATCTGAAGAAAATACATTCATTCTCTGGGGATTGTTATTGAAATTAAGACGTTTTAAATAGGTGATACAGAATGAAAAATGTTTTGTCAACATTTCAGGAGTCTGTTCAATTTCATCATACTCATTACGATTTTGTAACCAAAAATCCAGGTATTTTGTAACCAATTTTACTTCTATAATTTTCGTTTGTTCTACACTAGAAAGTTTCTTCCTTATCGTTAATACTCACCAGCAATTGCTATTCCTCTTTCAATTGAGTTTAGTGATATAATGCACAACATTTGCCGTTATGGATTAAATTCCGGTAATAAGAAAACCAGTTTATCGAATATTCCTTCTTTCAAAATGCGTGTGAAACAAGTACAGAATTCACAATTTCCATTCGTATTATCTAGCTATTTTTCAGCTTATGCTGTTTTCTTAATTTTTATTTTCTTATTTAATCTGGGAAAGGAAATGTAACTAATTGCATATTTCGTAGAGTTTTGTAAGAAGAGTCTCAATCAGAACCATAGTATTTTATTTGTTAATTGGAACAATACGATGGGGTTGAATAATTTTATGCCAATATATAGTATATTAAAAATAATATAAATAGACATTAGTGTAGGTTGCTAAAGATTTGGTTGTCGAATTAACGAACGTACAAATAAATGACCTTTTAGATGGAAACTGTCACTGATATTATATACATAAACGTAGATGTTATCTTAAGATCAAACATAAATTTGCTTAACCCTTCGTGTCCGAAAAATAAATATATACAAACCTCTATTACTATAGTAAGCTTTAAAGTTGACGTCGAATTCTTGTTTGATGTGTTGCATAGTAATAGGTACACAATAGCGATAGCAAATCATACTGTCAAATATTTCCATATATTCCTCATTGGAAAATTAAATTTTAGGATTAACTTAATCATTAAATACTAATGATCAGATCATGAGGAATTGTAAAATAATAATATTAAAAATTCCAATATTCTACTTTGGTTTTATCGACTTTTTTACTTGATTTTGCAAATATGTTTGTGTGTCACAGTAAAGGAGTAAAAAATGATACAACAAATTCCGCCCTTAAATTTCTGTTGATAGTCTGTATAAGTATATATATATATATACTTTTTCAGTTTTCTGTAAAACCGAGTTAAAATTAGTTTTTTGTCTTTTCTTGACACCTCAGGTTCTAAAACTTTCCTCTGTAATATTAATTAATTCGGAATATCTGATTGGGCCAAGTGAGCATATATTCTACAACCTATAATATAGTTATCCATACCTTCCGAATTATATTTACAACTATTTGATGCTAAATATTAATTATCTTAAACGAACCTATTCATTAGAACGTTCTGAATCCAAAGGAAAAGGCACAGCTAACGTTAAAGGTAAATTGATTCCCATCTATTTGAGATAGGTAGTAATTCTCTTAATGGTAAGTAAAACAGCAATTTTTAAAAAATGATTAAAATATGAGATATTATTCGCATTCGTAGTTTTAAGAAATATACCATTTTTTAATAACGTCTTAATTCTTCTATTTATATAGAATCTTGTGACGTAGGATGATCAACCCTGAAAGAAATATGTATGTAGTTGGAATTATAGCGATGGTAATTGGTTCTGTTGTTTCCACTAAATTCTCTTCTGAAAATAGTGACATCATGGATTGTGTATCAAACTTCGTAGAAACATATTTTACTTCTTCAGCAAATCTGTTAATAGTTACCAGTGTAAACATTTCATTTACTGCAACGTTGTCGGGAAGTATTAATGCAACTGTGATAACAATGGAAGTGGGAAAACTAGTAAAAGGTGGTTGGAATAATTCGGTTCTTCCTTCGTGGCTAAGTGACAAAATATGTACGAATTACTTAATATTCCTACCTGCAGCGTCCACATTTTACACAATGATAAATACAATCAAACATTTACACTGCTTGAACCCAAAGAACAGATTTTTAATCATTGTTTCAAATGAGAGAAATATGAAGCCAAACTTGACTAATATCTTTGAAATTTCAGTTTTCGAGAACCTTATAGATCTTGTTGTTGCTGTTCCGATAATAACTTATACATCGTCGTCGTCACTTAACATCGGAATAGAAGAAAAATACATAATTTATTTTTATACTTATTTTCCTTTTGGTGAAGATCATTGCAGGTCAACGGGAAAAGAAGTGCTTATGGACACATGGTTGAATGGTAAATTTCAGCAAGGAGTAGATTTGTTCCCTAACAAAATAACAAATTTACATGGATGTTCCTTATCTCTTGGCAGTGTTCAAATACCACCGTATTTTATAGTTCATAAGAAGGATAATGTTACATCTGATTTCTTAGGCAAAGATGCACAACTGATATTGACTTGGTCTGAAATACTGAACTTTTCCTTACATCTAACTGTGGTTGACAAATGGGCTCAATATGGTATAAAAGATGATGCTACTGGTACTTACACAGGACTTCTAGGAAATGTTTCTCTAGGAAACATAGAAGCTGCTGTTATCACAGCAAGCATATACATTGACAGTTATTTTGATTTTCAAGCTATTTCAACCCGAGATTTTATATATGGCGCATGGTCTGTACCTGCAACTAGTTTTTATCCTCCTTGGATGAACATTTATTATCCATTCCAGTCTATTCCTTGGATGCTAATAGCTACTTCATACGCTGTAGCGTCACTCATTACACTTGCTTTCGACAAAGTTAGTTCATCTACTACTTATATGGTTCAATCGCCTTTCCTTTACAATTTCTCAATTCTATTAGGTTTGTCCGTTCCACATCCTCCAAATAAAAAGTTCCTGAATTTAGTCTTCCTGATATGGGTGTATTGTTCTTTAGTGCTAAACTCTTCATATCAGGCTGTGTTATTTGATTTCTTGACAAAACCGAAAGTGTATCCTCCCATACGTAACATGAAGGAACTTGTAAATTCAGGTATTGAGTTCGGAGGCTTTGAATTTAATAGATTTCTATTTTCTGATATATCAGATCCTGTAATGAAGGAAATATTGGAGAGGTGGGTTTCAGTGGATTCTCTCTCTGCTGGCTATGAAAAGATTATTCAAACTAAAAACTATGGCCTTTTCTGGACACGTTCATACTCAGAATATATGATGCAAAATAAACAATTTAGGAATTCGAATGGAAGACCTATGCTGCACGTCGTAGAAGAACCAGTTGGTATATATCCTACATTCTACCTTCTTCATAGAAGTTCTCCTTTTGCGAATGTGTTCCATCGTATCATTCAGAAGTGTGATTGGTCAGGGTTGTTCATAAAGTGGAAAAGAGATACAGTTTTATCAATGAAAAGTGACTTTAATTCCTTGCCGAACATAAAATTATTTGCACTAGGCATAAAAGAGCTGTATGGCGCATTTACTTCGTTAGTAGTCGGACTCCTTTGCAGCGTAATTACATTCGTTGGAGAGATTACAATTCACAAATTAACAAGATAATTAACCCCAGTAGCACAAGCATTTGGCCACTGTGGATCACTATGACATTTTGATGTAGACCCAATATTGATGATTGGTATGAGTTCCAGGTAGAATTATAAATATTTTGTCCATCTTGGCTAATATCGGACAACTGGGTGAGTCCTACATCGTTGACGGCCTAGGGTTCATTTAGAAATGCCACAAATATTCTGAAAAAATCCAGGTAATATAGCTGCATGAAATTTCCAGTAGAAAACCAAATATAATTCAGTTGTCAGGATACTGGGAATAAAAGAAAAAGAAAGTAGCCAGTGGGACTTGTATCTTATAACACATACATGGTGGGTTGCATGCCAAAACGGACTAAGTCAATTTTTAAATAAAGTTGGTTTGTGTTGTATTTTCGCTAATAATTAGTGTTTATATCATTCCAAATTACATAACTCAGTGGTTTTATAACCGTAATGTACAAAGACCTCAATTATTGTAAAACCAGACCGGAGATCATTCTTTTCTTGCAACTGTGACTCTAAATGCAAACTTTCAAAAGAACATATGTCCACTTTTTTGTCAATGTCGTTTTACATTAGTTTTCATAACAGTCATATGAGCTGTATCAGTTATTTCAATCTGTTTTTATATCTGAAGGTATTTCGTAGTTTTTGGAAGTTAAAGATACCGATTTGAATTAAATGTAACACGTCCGTTTCAATTATATTCTGTAGTAATATTGACATCATAAAGGAACTTATCTACGAACATAGGCCAATGGGGTTGAGACATTGATTTGAAACGGTCACATGTCCAAACTGCTTCCCACATGCTGGCACTAGAGTGGCCATTTCCAAATCCTACTGAGTACAGTGATGGTACTAGCACCTTGTTTTGTCGAAGTATGGACAAAGCAATATATAGCGTAAGTCTCACACATTTGGGCATTCTTCTGAACAGTTACCCAGATTTCTATCCGAGCGGCAGGTGTTGTTATTGTTGGTATTTGACTGTCAATATATGTTATGTCTGTGTTGTGGTTGCAAAGTGAAGAGCCTGCTAATCTAAATTCGATCCAAATAACCTTGCGTGTTCGTGGACACAATTTCGTACCTATTGAGAAGGTATTCGGCATAGTAGAATGAATACTGAAGAACAAATAAAGATTAAGAGGAGTGAAGAGTACGGGAGTGCTTATGACCATTTTGGTCTGTGAAAAAGTAAATAAACGACTGAGAAGTCTATAATGTAAGAATTTGGAATCGTGCCACAGCAGAATTAGGACATAAGCTAAACAAAACGAATCTTCATTTTAAAAATTCCAACTAGAACTGGTAGGACTCCTACGAGGATTAAACGATTAAAGGCTTATCACACTACCGGTTAAAGAGTACTCTCGACGAATTTAGGTCAATCGTAAAGAAGAGAAAGAGGGAAGTTGGCACAGTCACCTTAACTCCTTTTCCCTTTAAACACTATTGTTTCAGTGTTTTTACAATAGTTTACGTTTCTTCGTCAACAAAGACACAACTTTTGACATCTTTACAGCACTTGAACGACCTTTTTGTGTTCTATATTATTTTCTATTATATTTTTTGTAACAACTGTCATTTTGTTATATTTACCAACGGTGATTGTTCTAATTTTTCTTATCAATCGTGAGTTTTGCTATTTTCATGACTGCGAATGTTCAATAAACGAGTTTACGTTACCTGTTTTGTAAAAATTTTGCAGAAACTATGCAGTACAATTTCGCGTAGGTTGCAACAAACTTACACACGTATTACTAAATTTTATAAATACCTTAAGAATATTATTAGCACATAACTTTCAGATAATTAACAGGATTTAATGAATTTGATATATTGTATTGTAAGGTCCTGTTATTCTTAATTGTGCTTTGTAGCTCTTTTTTCATCAAGCAAATCTGCAAACATCGACAAATCAGTCTTTCCATCTTATTTTTAAAATTTCGAAAAGTCAACGGGGCACTTTTCCAATCTGTTCCACTAACCATAAAAATACATTTGGTATTTTTTTATTTTGAGCAAAATTTAGAACTCTTGGTAGATTGTGTGCAAATCGCAGTATGTCACAATGCTTAACGTATGAGCAGTCCTGTTGAAATTGTTTAAATGTTGTAAACCCTTAATTTGATAAAGTTATAAGACTGTACAACATAAAGTACAAGGTGCTTTATAATAATATCAATATATATCGTCTTTTATGTAATTATTAGAAAAGATAGATCTTAACTTGAAGATCGAGAATATTGTTATTACTAAGGAAATGACCTGTTCCTTTTCAGAGCATAAAGATTTAATTCTGTGTGATTGTCTAATCTGTCTTGATTTTTAATAAATGCTATTTGCAGTTCCCACTGCAAAGTTATTGCACTTTCCCTGACACATACATGGATTTCTACACACATGAAATATACATAACACTTAACTATTACTTTATCCTGGTTACAACAAAGAAGCACAGTCCCCAAAATTCCCCAAGTTGGGAGCGCACCTACCATGGGAGTCTGGGGGCAGCGCCCCCCAGTGAAGCAAAGCGGGTCCATATAATACATACACTCGCTTATAAATATGAGACACACTCACTCATAAATATTCCTAAGTCAAACTACTGAAGCTAGAGACACCAAATTTGGCATGATGAAGAGTAGGTAAAAGAAAAAAAACGACATTTTGAAAAAGTTGCCTTTTTTGGATCCAAAATGGCCGCCAACACCACTGTTGCATAGAATACTTACCTTAAACTGTTGAAGCTACTGAAATGAAATTTGGAACAAAGGTACATTATCACTAGCAGGCTACGAAAAATATTACAAAATGTCGCTAAAGACGCAACCTTGGATCCAAAATGGCGGACCAAAAATTCATTTTCCACACTGTTTGAGCTAGAGATACGAAATTTTGCATAAAAGTGTATTATCACAAGTAGTTTAGGAAAGTATTACATTTTGAAAGGTCGCCATCTTAGATTCAAAATTGTCTCCCCAAAACCAATTTTTTGACCACTGAAGCTAGAGAAACGAAATTTGGTATGATGGTGTATAAACAAGAGTAGGTAACAAAAATGGGGTACATTTGAACCATGGAGGCGCAGTCCGCTAGAGAGAGTTTGGTTACGATAAATGTGGCACAGCCCCCTCAAAACCCCCAAGTTCGAAGCGAAGCTCCCACGGGGGTCTGGGGACAGCGCCCTCAGCGAAGCAAAGCGAGTCCACATACTATATAGCCCCATGATGCCTCACTCACTGACCATCAATATTCGCAGACCAAACTACTGAAGATAGAAACATCAAATTTGGCATGAAGGTAGATAAAGATCAAGAGTAAGAGAAAGATCAAGAGTAGAAAAAGGAAAGAATCCGACATTTTGAAAAAGTCGCACTCTTAGATCCAAAATGGCCGCCAAACCTATTGTTATATAGAATACACAGCCTAAACGGTTGCAGATAGAAACACCAAATTTTATGTGAAGGTGTACCATCACTACTAGCTTACGACAGTATAAGGAAACGAGTAAAATGTCGCCATCTTTAAACTAAAATGGTCGACCAAAAACCCAATTTCAAAACCATTGAAGGTAGGGAAACGAAATTTTGTATGAAGGTGTATGACCAAGAGTAGGTTACAATAAATGCCGCCTACTTCGACTATGGGGACGCAGCCCCCGTGGGGGTGCAGATCGACAACATGGTGGTTCAGTCCCGCAGAGAGAGTCTGGTTAGGATAAAGGGACGCAGCCCCCCACGAATCAAAGCGAGTCCAATATATATACAAGGTCTGTCCCGAAAGTAATGCGCCCCATTTTCTTCTGCCGCGACTATCCGTCGCACAGCGTTGCCGCTTGTACGGAAGGGTGGGTGGAGTCTTGGGAACACAGCGCGACCAGCGCCAGTCGGCTTCGAGCTCCTGGAGAGTCACAGTGCCTGTTTCAGTGAACCCTTGTGTGAGTGCTCGGTCGAAATCAAGATGGAAAAAACTCTCGAGCAGTGATACGTGATAATGTTTTGTTTCAAACTTGAGAAAACGCCGTCGGAGACTTTTGAGTTGCTTCAGAAAGCTTTTCGTGCGGAGTGCGCGAATTGTTGAACTCTGATCGAAGAATGAGTGTTCGCATCATATCAGAAATGCTTGACATTCCGATGACCATTGTGCACACGATTGTGACGGAAAACTTACAAATGCTGAAGGTGTGCGCCAAACTTGTCCCGAGAGTGCTCACCGATTGCCAAAAGAACAATCGAGTGGAAGTGTGTCAAGGATTGTTGCAGTGTTGTGAGGACGATCCGACTTTTTTGGAGAATGTGGTAAGTGGTAAAGAAACTTGGATCTGCCGAAGATGAAAAAATCCCTTAAAGGACAGCATTTGGGGACCCTGCAGAATATCAAGGCCGCTACGACGAGGTTACTAAAGGACATCCCTGTGACGGACTTCCAGGACTCATATAAAGCATGGAAATCACGTTGGAACAAGTGTGTTAAAGCAGGAGGGATGTATTTAGAAGAATATTGAGTAATTGTACGAACCGGTTCAATCAATTTCTTAAAATAAAAATGGGCGCATTATGTTCGGGACAGACCTTGTATATATATTGTGGAATAGTATTTAACATGCAATGCAATAGGTAATTGTAAATAGACTTGGATTAATTTTACTAAAGAACCCAAACTCACATCAATTCAACGAAAAGAACAGATACGTGTTTTTAATCATCTTTCTGTTAAAACAATCTTTCGTTTTCAACTCTGAGTAGTCAGAGACCAGTCAACAGTGTAATAGTTAAGAATGTGTAACGGGAGATTTTCAGTCAAGGGCAAGAGAGAATATCTCGTTATACATACACGTGTTTCCAAATTCTTGTAAAGCTGCATATTAATTAATCAGCATTATCGAGTTACAGAAGAAAGATGAAGTTACCCAAAACTTTGGATGTTCAAGGACAAGCAAATTCATTTTCTACTTACTTTCATTTCTCCCAACCCAAAATTAAGAAAGAGTTCGGTTAACACTCATTTAATTTTGATTGGATAATAATGAGAGATGATACTCCGCAATTCGACAAAGTATTAATATTTCCTATTAGTGATTATCGCTACTCAGTAAGTGACATGCAGTAGTGTGTAGCCATATAAACTAGAAACTTGGCACTACGATCATCGACTAGAAGCCTAGATACAGAGGACTGAAGTAGTGGTCACTACTAGCTCTGTCAACGAACATCAGAGAATCCCCAGGCCTCTCTCACTTTGTCGTCTATCGGAGTAAGAGAGAGAAAAGTCTAACTGTCAGAAGCAGTTTGACGTCGAGAAGAAGAGACGACGGGCCTGTCTATAGAGGTCATCGGCGTAAGAAGTGCGACCTAGGTTTGAACGAATGTCAAGATCTTCGACAAATTCTCAAGGTTCATCGCCGCAGCTATCCAGAGTTATTGACACAGCTTTCAAGGTTCATCGCTGAAGTTCCAGAGGTATGTGAGTCAGGTTAATTTACGTTATACGTCCGTCATTTATTATTCTGATGCTCTCTACGTTCCGTCATTTGTGTGTTAGTAATTTGTACATAAATGCATGGGTGTTATTGCTGTTTTTATCTATCTAATCTTAGTAGGTTATTTCCTTAAAACCCCAATAATACCAGTATCATCGCTGCAAGATAGAGTGCTCTCCCATTAAATTAGTAGTATATTTTCCTTAAATTACCAAGACTGAAAGTATTGCTTAAAGGATATAAATGAGTTCTTTCTCCTTTGTAGCGCAATAGTAACAAAGCGAAGAAAAGCTACGGTCCGTATTCAAAATAGTTTCTCAGCGTTTTGAGAAATCCATATAATATATGGTGCATTCCAGCGTAATGGATGCAACATTCGCACAGCACTTTTACACTGTTAAGGTGATGTGCTCCCATAAAAACGTTCTACTTTTAAAAGTAAGAAAACAGTTGCGCCATTTTAAACAACAGTCCATTTTTAGCTTTGTCCGGAAAATAAAGATTTATCTGTTCCAAGCATCGAGCTCTACTATACTGGAGTAAAAGTAAACTATACTGGAGTAACTACTTAGTGTTGAAAGATAGACGCCAGACCAAATATTTAAACTCGTTTGTCCACTTCCAGTATAATCCAATGTGGACCAAATTTTCAGTTCTAACTCAGTTTTATATGCTTGATATCGCTGTGTAGCCCGTTTTTTGATTCAAGTCTTAATTCCTGAGTTATTCATGTAAGAGTATACCGCACTTTGCATACATTAGAAAATACTGCAAAAAATATTTACGTTTTTAGCGAGAATTAAGACATAAATAAAAAAACGGGCCACACAGCGATATCAAGCGTAGAAAACTGAGTTGGAATCGAAAATTTGTCCCTTATTGGTTTAGACTGGAAGTGGACAAACGAGATTAAGTTTCCTCTCCGCTTCCTAGCTTCACATATTCATGAAATTTTCAATGGCTGTAGTCAGTCCAGTATCGTATTAATAGAGGTCGATGGTTCCAAGGATGTTATAAAAAAGAAGGATATGGTATAAGCTATCTCTGCTGTAATGCGAGATTGAAGCCAAGAAACAAATGAATTCAATTGGTAGTTCATGACAACCGATGTTTATTCGCCATATTTGTCGCCCACTTCCCTATAAAATTTTCATATTTTAAATATATTTCGTAAGTTGATCTATCTAAACAAATACTTTTTCCCTTTTCTTGTTTATATGGCATTTGAGATTATATTAAATCTCATTCTTGCCAGTAAAAGTCTTTTAAAAGTCTTTAAACGTTTTTAATTGCCATTTTTAGTTTTGAATTTTTGTCTTGCACTTTTGATTTATTGTATTGTACCTTTTCACTATCGCAAACAGGTTTCTATGGCCCGCTTATCTTCACTTTTGACCTTCAGTACAATATACCCGGAGTTACTCTTTTATAAGTTCGAGACTGAACAAATATAGCTAGCTGTCGTGATGTGTTTCGCGTAGATGCATCAGTAGGAGTGATAAAAAAACGAAGATATCAACTTTCAAAGAAAAGAAATATTTGTACG
>JAGDQP010025291.1:0-27061 GCA_022664845.1 Lepisma saccharinum | reverse complement strand
AACTTAAAGAGTCTTCATTACCTTTCGCTCAACTCAGGAAACGAATCCAAAACTTTTTAGAGACGCGCGGGGAGAGTTTCGAGGGCGTGGCGTGGCTCACGTTAAAGCTGTCCAAAAACTAGATATATTTTTTATATACATTTTAATGACATATTCAATATTTATGTTAAAATTGCCGACTACTAGTGTATGTCCGACGACCGGTGCCCATACCATATTTTCAATTTTATAATTTTCTTTGTAAATTTATGCAGTTAAACCGTTGACTGTATAAATAGTAGCATTAGAATTTTGTGTGTGTAATATTCATGTCACTTGCGTTGTATCCTTTGTTGTGTGGTCTAACCTATTTCCTAGTTTGAGGGAACGTGTCGGCGTGTGGGGGCTTTCCACTGGCTCACTCTCCGACTCGAGGAATAATCCTGCCAGTGTTTGAGTTAAATTACTTGAGGTGTCCCTCGACAATCACTACAATTCAAAAGGGTAGGTCCTCGGATTGACACGAGGACAGCGTGAACTAATAATTGATACTTCGAATTCCTCTAAAATTTGATTTTTCTTGTAACAGATTTATTTCGGGCACCAGTCAATCAAGAAAAAGATATACAACTTTTACCCCTGTGAGGTATGCATCTCCCCACAGGACAACGTATATATTTCTACCTCACGTCCAGATAAGTATCTACTTCTAAAAGTTCGAGTGAGTGCATCTGACGCAATCGGGATTTCCAAAAAAGAGAAAATTAAGTTGCAAAATAATTCAATAGAAAAAGTATTACACTGAAACAGACTAAACTTAAGAGGTCTTAGGCAGGCTTTGTTTGACTGAAATCAAATTCCTTTTCCAAGTGAATGAATACATTTATTCTCGTGCTATTCGTATCATTCTTTCATTTCTCTAATTGACATTTTGAGCTCTAATGGAAAACTATCTTGACTCTACTTGGAGAACTTGCTGAATAAGTCTTCGTGATGAACTGCCCCCAATAGATATTACTAAATCGCGAGTATTCGATGCTGGGACGAGCAGTCCTATTTTTGAGTCAGGCTATCCTGGGACCCAGAAGGTCTCAGGCAATACAAAAAAGAGATCAGAAACCCCTGTATATCTTTAAGAGATTCGAAACTATGACCGGGCAGATCTCAGTCGCCTAACCTGGACTCTAAAAATAATTACGCTGCTTTGGATCTGGTACCTGTTCAGTCTACTCGTACTTAAAAAAAAAAAAAACGTTGCTTTGGCCCATCTACCACCAAAAACCTACTGGGTAGCATGAGCAGAACTGAAAAGGTACAATCAGATTCATGGCAAAAACTTGCTAGTCACAAAAATCAGGCTCAATTCTAGCTAATCTCTTTGACCCCCCCCCAAAAAAAAAACTTCTTGTTAATCAACTTCTTTTAGACAATTAATAGTTCTCTTCAGTTCAAAGTAAAATAATAAGATGTGTGCTCTAATGATCTGTCGATTTATCCTCTTCTCTTAGGAAAAATTGGTCTTGGCTTCAGAGAGTGACTTAATTTACTTCTTACACCCTCGATATAGGACGAGCACTCCAATATCAGAAAAATTAAAGGCCAATGGGTGGAGTGGGATTTTTCAATAGCACCGAAGGACCCAGGAGGTCCCCAGTACTTCCTTCCCTGAAGTTATAACCAGACAAAGGTATTACTAAAGAGTTTGTCATTTAAGAATCGCATGATTACGTTAAAAAAAAAAGCTCTCCTCTTATTTCAGTTGTTTCCTCTGGGAATGGATCTGGGCATTAGGGAGTGAAATCATTTAAAATTACACCCTTGATACGGAACGAGCAGTCCAGTATCAGCAAAATCAAAGGTCATTGGGTGGGTTGTGTTTAATCAATAGTACCGAAAAAGACCCAGAAGGTCCCCAGTACTCCCTTCCCTGAACTTATGACCAGATACAATTTTTTTTATCCCTTGTTTCAGTTTTTGAGAATTTATGAGAAATACAATTTACGAAACTATTCTGTAGTTTGAAATTCAATCTCCCGAAATTTGTAAAGAAAAAATAAATCAATAGTAGTTGAAATTGGGGGTCGTCGAGCTTATTTTCGGGGAATAAATTTGAACTTGTGAGCCTTTCCAGAAACTTAACATATACATGTCAGTACTTTTGGATATCTACCCAGACTGCTAGTTGTACTGAAGACATCTCTCGCTCCTGGCTCATCTGGAGGCGACCATGGCTATCTTCCCTCTCAGGGTCGCGAGATGGAAGTATACTGCTCTGATACCAAGTTCGAGACTAAGTTACTGACTGACTGATCAACTTGTGTGGCTGACCGGTTGACTGACCAGCGTGGGAACTCTCTTAGCGTATATACATGAGAGTCGATTTCCCCCATTCCTGGCTCTCCAACAGAAACCCTGCTTGGTCAATTTCACGCTGGACGTAATGGGTAAAGAGGAGAGGAACTAAAAGTCTTTCCGAGAGCAAAAAAACGAGCTGAGCACGGAAAGGGAGGGCTGTAATAATACCCATAGCAGCGACTGCCTTATTCACTTGGACTTTCGCTAAGCAAGAAAAAAAAGAGAAAGAATATATGTGCTGGAAAAGAACTCCCAGCAAGATTTCCTCTAAAGCTGAAATATACAGAAATAGAAATTACATACATTTAATTACATAAAATACATGCATAGATATTTGAAATACTATACGTATAATGCAATATCCTTAATCCTAAATACCTGGCCAAGTTTTTTTCTTACTCTATACATACAGGAGAAATTTACATACAAAATTTTCAAAAAAAAAAACAACATAAAATCATAAATTGCATAGTTAATAATTGGATAATTTTAAAAATTGACGAGTTCTGGAGTATTTACTTCAGAACACCCTAATGCTGTATAATATTTTTAAATGTATATTTTAAAAAAAATATGTTATGTGGCTTTAAGTATCAACATTATATTGTTTTATTTAACAAATAAAAACGGGTATGGCATCTTCAACATAGGCCCTGACCGACAGCTTCCCGAATCCTTTCCCCTCTCATATCCCGGCCTGAGCCTTAGATGCCTAAAGGCCATAAATAAAATTCAAAATTTAACAAAAAAAATTTTTAGAACAAAAATAATATTTATCAAAAACGTTTTATATAAGTGATTTTTATATTAAATTATACCTTATATTGATCAATTTAATTAGGAATTGTTTGTATCTTACGTGTTGAACTTAACTAAGGTGAAGTCTAACGCAAATTCTCGATTGTTTTTCTTCATAAAAATATTGTGCGTGGCACATACAAATGATATAATACCAGGCAGCGCACGGCTCACTGTTTCATTCTGCCAAACAAACAAAGAAACAGTTGAATGTTCAACTTGCGCCACGCTGGGAATTAAAACCCACGTAGACGGTGGCGCCAGTTCTGCCTCTAGTGGAGTTTTATAACTCTGTGCATGAAACTCACCCTTATACCAGAGCTTTGTGAGAGCATCACCGACTACGATCTCTTAGCGCCTTCCCATTTCGTGCTCGTAGCATGTATTGCAGCGAACAAGTTTAGTTGATCTTTTCTCCGCTGTGGCGCTACTTACAGGCAATGGACAGTTCGACAGAAAATAACTATCAGCATGTAACTGAACGTAACTTTAAATAGTTTACGGTACTGTGGTTAAGTAAAAAAGTTTTCATAATGAGTCGTACACGTGTGACATGTGTAGGCAACAGTTTCACAAAAGTCCCTTTCGTTTTATGGTGATTAATTTTCCGAAAATGTTGAATTCTTACATAACAATGCTTAAGAAACGAAGATTTGTGATAAGAAATTTAAGAAAAGAATCCCTTGGAGAACACAATTCACTAATTTGCAGATTAAAATTGTATGAAATTAGTATGCTGCTGAAACAGATGAAATATAATTCAACTTAACATTTTTTAGTACACCACACAATATTCAACCAAAAATGCTTATTTGGCATACTTTACTTTACGGAAATCATGATGCCTATATCTTCGCATTATACTTATTATGTATTTCTCACATATAGAAAAATACTGAGAAATACATAATAGAATGAAATTAGCATTTACTGCTTTTCTGGGAATTTGAAGTTCGAAAGAGTTCAAGGTACAAATCTTGTTTCATGCCATACTCACCCAAAATAAATGCGACTCAACTCTTATGAGCTTGATATACAAACGAAATGCGTCAAATGTTACCTATGTGCTATCCCTCGAAAGAACTAGCATAGATAATGCATTTTGTAAAGAAAGCGTATGACTTTTTTGGCCAATACGTATGGGGAACTTTCGGGACGGGCGTAAGCCATAGTGCTGTTACCGCCCATAAAAAAAATAAAATAAATAAATAAATAAATAAAAATAAGTATGGGGAACTTTTCTGTTGTATTGCTTCTTTTAACAATTTCCTCATATTTGCAGTATCCTACTTTGGAAAGCCATACATTGTAACTGAGTATTGCGAAGTCATTATTCCCCGCACAGCAGAGAGATATTTTCCAAATGTTTTAAAAATATTTCCTGTGTGAAATAAGGAAACATGATATTTTATGCGTCACATTTAATTTCCCAAATATACTGTTAAAACATTTTAACAATAGTTTAAAACCATAAAAATGTCCACAATACTAGTATTTCCCAAACATTTTAAAAGCTTCTTTATCTAATATAACTCACAAAAATAATTTTATATATTTATGTAATGTTTTCTTATATTTTGGAAATGTTAAAGGTTTCCGTTACATCAAAACAATGGAAATCTTATAACTTAAGAAAATTTCTAAACATCTTAGAATCATATCTAAACATAAAATATTAGTTTTCTAGAGTATTTGTATATTTTAAATATATAGTTACTACTAGAAATATGCTTTAAAATATTCAAAAAAAAATTAAGTATACATTTTGGAAATGTGGCGTATATCATTTAAAGAATACAGTATTTCCGGAAATAGTTTAAAAATATTTTAAGAATACTTCTCTGCTTTCAGGTACTGTCATTCTAGCGCGCTCGCTTTCTGAGTGTTGTCACGGGTTCAGTTCCCGCCGAGATCCAATGAACGGAGTGTATCGAATCTCACTTTATCAAAAACTGTAGGTCCTTTACTTAGAAGCTCTCCAGCTCGTTTAGGATGTCATGTCAGTTCAATCAATGGAACTAAGGTTTTATTTGCCACCGAAAGGGGGAGAAAGAAATTATAGGGTAATATTTACAGGATATGTTATTTACATGCGTATTTCAGTATCTCATAATCCGCGGTAGCGCCAGACAGGCAATAGAGAACTGAAGCTCCCTAAATCAACCTTAGCTTCCTTCTAGCTTCACAATTTTATTTTATACCTGTCAAAAACTTCAGTCGGGCTCCCGACTTCTTCAGATGTAATATTGTAGCCTCCCCAAGCACTTTTACCCAGGCACTGTCGCTGCTCATAATTTAAAAATAAATATATAAATTAAAAACGGGTCACACAGCGATAACAAGCATAAAAAGCTGAGTTAGGACTGAAAATTTGGTCCATATTGAATTAGACTGGAAGTGGACGATAGAGTTTTAAGTGTTCGCTTTGACTGATATTGATTAAACAATCCAGTATGGCTAAATATAGAGCTCATTGGATAGCACCGATGCGGTCATGTGACACGAGAAAATCAGTGGCACCTGAATAATATTGAATACAGTTTCCGCTTTTAAAAATGGAACTTGCTAGTCAAACATTGTGAGATGTAATATGCCCGTACGAAAGAATTGTTTTGTAAATATTTTGTGAGAAGTGTTTTCCCGCCCTATAGAAAAACAGGTAAGTGAGGTACCAGGAAAAACACACGAAGTGACGGAAAATTTTCTCCCCCTTTCCTCCCCTACAAATAAACCCTTGAAAGCCACTATCAAGTAAATTGATACGTTAGTAAAGGATTGTTTTTACAGCTAATTATTTGTAGTGTTCCTTGTGAATACGTTGATTTTCATTTTATTTTAATAAATTGAGGTTAAGAAACAAGTCCATTTTTGTGGGATAGTTAGCGAAACAAAAATTCATTGTTCTGTTAATGTCTATAACATTTTCCAGCTTTACAACTCTGTTTACAGCCCAAGAAACCAGCTGACTGCTTCGTAGGTTGTATTGCCTGTAAGTAGCGCCACAGCGGCCACCAAGAGAACTAGGTCGTGTTCGCACATTTGAACCGTATAGGAAGGCGCTAAGAGATCGTAGTCGGCGATGGTGAGAGGAAGCTCACCTACCTTTCCTTATGTGAGATCTCTCACCAATAAACATTTTTGCTATTGCATCACAGAATATACAGAAACGTACTTCTCAAGATCAGGCTTGCTCTAGGCCCTCCTCACAAACATACATGAGAAAATCAATATAAATAATCAATGACGTATTGGATAAATTTATAGCTTTTTCTTCTAAATGTCTCGCTTTGATGAGAAGGGTGTTCGTAGTTTATGTTGTACTCACGAGGAGCAGTGGCCCCGTCGAGGACAAGGTCCGCTAGGTTACAATGCCGTCGCTTCGCGAAACATCGACGATATTACATAGTCCTATTAAATTATTATTTTTTTCTCCTTGTTTTATGAAGAGAAGAAATGATTATTTGTAATGATCATTCATTCCTGTTCCCCGCAAACCTAACATAACTGCAGAAATAATATAAGTGGTATTTGAAAAATTTAGCTGAGAACAGAGCTGAAACCGGGTCACTTTTGGTGAGAACAGAAATATTTTGATTAAATTGTTAAAATGAAAGAAGAGTGAAATAGAAATTGAATATCTTTAAGAACGTTATTTATTAATACAAGAGGAACAGTACATTGTAACAAATTGGAATTGTTAAAATTATTGAGTCAATAGTTCATTTTTATAATTAAATACCACTTGTTTATTTTGGAACTTAGTATGGCGTGAGACATGAAGCATCGACTTCTTGGAGCCATCACAGTTCCCATTTCAGACTGGGTTCTTAATTTTGTGGCATGGCACTCCCTTAGCGGGTATAAATACCAGTTTTGCACCCCTTTAAGTGAGCCAAATGGTTCTTGGTTCAGAGTGCCACCATGTGAAGTCATAACTCTGGGGCCTATCCTTGGCGTTTCACTGTTTCCTGGTGAGTTAGGGTGTACACACCTCTTGTGCTCGACAGCATCATCGTGACTGTATTCTTATATTTATTATTATTTTTACTATTATTGGCAATTTTGTTTGTTATTGTATAAGTATTCAAAGTTAGTGCTTTGTTTATTGTTAACGTCTAAAGTAAGTCAATCGACTTTTAATGACTGGAACTACATTTTTTTTGTAAAGTTGATTCCAAACCTTTGTTTCATGATCTTCTGCGAGGATTGAGCCTATAGCAAGCACATGAGCGCTATTGCCACTCGTTCTCTTTATGTAAATTTGGGTACATGTTTTTTTGTTTGTATAAGGTTTTTTTGGGGATATAAACAGTAATTCAGCCAGACCCCCTGTGGCGGAATCCCTGTACATAAGCATAGGCCTCATAATAGATGGACTTTCCATGGACGCTTCCCTATTCTTGCTCCGCTAAAACTAATGGGTTTTTGTTCAGAGCACGTGATTTTGAATTCATCCGCTAGGTAGCTCTTGCATAGACGTCATATTCTATTATGAGGTCTATGCCAGCGCTATCTAGCGGATGAATTCAAAATCACGTGCTCTGAACAGAAAGCCATTAGTTTTAGCGCAGCAAGAAATGGGGAAGCGTGCTAAGTCTATCTATTATGAAATTTATGACGGAAGTGTGTAGAAGATGAGTAATTTGGTCTGCCTATTCGCTTTTTATATCTTTTAGAACAGATGAATGTTCATTATTCTGCTTCAGCACATACTAGCTGAAATGTATGATTTCAAGGTTTTGAAAATGAATGTACGTACACCTCTCATTGTGTACTATTTTGCTAAACATTTCTAAGCGGCCTACATAATTTTCTAGAGGGTTTTGCTTTGGTAACTGCGTTTCATGAATTTTTTTGCTACTGCTCATTATTCCCCGAATGATGTATTCGATTGAATCAGCTGATATTTTTGCTTAGTGTGCACCTGTTCTGTTGAGAAAATCTAGCTTTTCCTTTTTACAGACTTTTCTTTAGTTCACAATGGTTCGTGGGGTCCTCAAATTTTGCAACGGTTAATTTAACTCATTTCCCGACGTCATACAATGACGAAATTTTACACAGCGACGTAAGTCGGGTGACAATACAATGTTTCATTGTTACTTTCATATATTTCTATATTTTAAAAGCATATTTTTATATTTTTTTCTTTTTAAACGTGGACTTCTTTATCCTAAAATAGATACTAGCCTGCAACGATATGACCTTTGGTTTCAGAACATTTTAGGATTTGGGTCACAAAATACTAGCTTGAGAAAAAGTATCCGAACACTAAAATAACTCAAAAACAATAATAAAAACCCTTCTTAAAGACACTTTTCTGATACAGTTCGTACTTAAAAGTAAAAAAAAAAAAAAAAAAATGTTTATGCATGACTAAAAAGAAAAGCATTGGGTGCGCCAATTCAAGAATTTATAAAGTGACTGTATATGAGAGAGCGCCCTAAGCTTTTCTTTTTAGTCATGCATAAACAAAATGATTTTTTACATTTAGTACGAACTGTTTAAGAAAGATATGTCTTTAAAAAGTTAATAATAATAATGTTAGTTTTTATAATTAATTTGTTTTACTTTAGCTTTGGTCGGTGCCTTGCTAATTTTCTATGTACTTGTAACGTTTGACTTCGTATAGTAAGCAGAAGCGTAGATCACATAAGTGTGATTTTTTAAATTTATTTTAATATGGGCGTTTCTAGGCCTCTCTTTGTGTTTTCTTTCCTGGGCATTTTTGATTGGTTTGGCTCGGGATATGGCCGAGTTTGGTTTGCAGAATTGAACGAGGACAGGACAACTAGCGTCATCTAATTTCTATATAGAGAAGTCGTGTTTATTAATTTGGAATAGATATTCTTTTTATTTGGGGCATTGTTACTTTTTCAAAGTACTGCAAGTGTTCATTTTTTTTTATCAATATTGGTTGGTAGGTTCTTTTGGGGTCATTTAAACCCTATTATTTTTGCATTTCTTCCTGCGTCTGGGAGTAAAGAGCTGTGGTTGAACTGTATTGTGTAATGTTCCACGGCTCCAACAAACGAAAGTAGGTAGACTCAAAATCAAACAAGGGGCTCACGGCGTCCTGTTGCAAAAACGGGGCTTACCCAACTCAACGTGGTCAAACCTACTTTGGAGACAAGCCGACATCACGCCACAGGAGAGGGCACAAACGAAAGAAAACCGCTATCGGACCTGAAGGCTAGGAGGGTACCTACCCATCAGCACCCTGCTTTAGCAACATCGAAAACAGAACACACACTAGTCTAGATCACGAAGGATGGATGGAAGAAGCCCGAAAGAAGTGCTAGAACGCACACTGTTAAAAAGGTTTATTCAAACACGAAACAAAAATTCTCGAATTTGAGAAAAGTTTGGGCTCAATCTGGCTCCGACTAAATTTTGCTCAATTTTGAACAAGTGATGGTGCTCAAAAAATGAGAAAATATTTCTCGGATAATGAGAAAAAAAGTCTCAAACATGAGGTAAAACTACTCGAAAATGAGTTTAAATTTCGGCTCAAAAATGAGAAAAGTTGGGACTATTTTCAGAAATGAGAAAAAATATATATACAAAAGTGACGAAGCATATGCTCAAAACGTTGAGAACATAATGGCTCAAAAGATAGCTCCGGAGCTACGAAAATGAGAAAATAGTTGGTCAAAATTGAGAACATTTGTTTCAAAGTTTTGAGAGGGTAATCACTCAAAATCATTATGAGAGCTAAAAAAATGACAAAATATTTATTCGAAATTGAAAGAAACATATTCACATTGTGAGAAGGAATTTACTCAAAATGACGTTGAGAGCGAATGAAGAGGAGAAAATATGTATTCAAAATTATCCCAAGTATAACATGTAGTGAGACTACACCTCTAACAAGGAGTAGAGAACCTTATCCGTGATCGCACCAGTGTTTCTCAGCTCCTTTCTGCAGCCACAGAAAAACCCTCTACTACATCTAACTAAAGACAAATGTAGGCGGCAAAGATAAAAATATTTACTGAACAGAGGATAAGTATAAATATCCCCCTGTACATGTTGCATTTTTTTTCGCGAGAGACCTAAGGCCTCTTTTGTTAGTCACCAGAGTGACTAACACCCACTAGAGGGTTACGCCCTCTCTATAGGGAAGGGATGTATAGGAGATGAGGATGAGCAGGATTGGGGGTGGTCTAAGGGAGGTTACAAAATTTATTTATCCTTTATTTTATTCATATCTTTAATAAATGGTTGCCATTATAAGCATTACGCTTATAATCATATGTTTGATTCAGGATCCATGATGAATATGATGGCTAATGAGTGATGGGGATGAAGTGCAATTTTACGTCACAAACATTAAAACGGACAGATGAGGGTGAATCTTCTTACCCAGGGGTGACTCTGGGTGTGATGAAAGACAGATGAGCCCTTGTCGAACACTGATGGGAGACTTTGCTGTGATGGTGGTGATAGGTGAGAGAAAATGTAATGAGAATGATGATAATGATAGGGAGTATCATTGTCTTATACTGCAGTTTCTAGTGGGTTTGTATGTACATAGATGTAAGGACCGGAATAGGTAGGTTGGAGATTCATGTTGAGGACTGAGCGAACTGCGAATTGGAGTTGGGATAGAACTTGTTTCTTTGGAATAGATATAGGCTTTGCAAGGTAATGGTGATGAACGAAAGAAATTGGTCGATAGTAATAGGTTGTGATGGAGAGAGGATTGGTGACTGGGATGCTTTAGTCTCTGGAGGGCGAAGAGGTAAAACGAGTCCCGGATTGTCTGGAGTGGGTTCTGGTCTGTGTTTAAAATTTGTAACTGTAGGTAGGATGTTGCTGATTGCAGGTATTGCATTTCGGTGGTTGCTTGAGGTTTGGACATTCTTTTGTGCTGTGTAATACTGTACAATAGCCACATTTTGGTGTATTTGGACACTGAGAGGTTGTATGATCATTATATACCTGGCAGTGTTCGCATCGTGTTGGTAGTGGAGGTTGTGAATGAGAAGGTTCTACTCTGTAACGACGTCTATAGATATAGGCTCCAGATGTCAGTAAGTTAGTGATGGTTTCTGAATGATTGGTCAGTACACGCACCATGTAACTAGGTGTGCCGAGTTTGGTTTTAATACGGATACATTTTGTTAGAAGATGGCCTTCAGTTTTGAGTTCCTGTGTAATTTCCTCATCTGTTAAATCTGGAGTGACCCCTCGTATTACTACAGATAACATTGGTGTTCTACGTGGAGGTGGTGGTTGTTTCAAGCTGGAAGCATTGAGTTTAGTGAAGTTTGCAGAAGTTCCGAATATTTCCAGGCTATGTTTGTCTCGTAATCTTGTGGCTAGGTTAGGGTCGGAAGATTTTACTATGATGCCATTACGTGTGTGAATGATGCGAACAATGAGGTCTCTTGAAACATATTTCACAAATTGTTGAAACAGGAGTTTGGTATTTTGAAATTTGGGGACGAAGTTTGTAAGTAGATATGAAGTAACTGAATTATTAGTAGATCCTAAGAGAGAGGCTTCGTAATCACTGTGCGCCATTTCATGATCTGAATCTGAATCGCTCATAGTGTGCGTCTTCTTAGACGGTGGAGCAGTTGAGGATCGTCTGGAGTTGTCCATGCTGGAGTTGATCTGTAGTGCTTTTGTTCTTGATTTTATAGTAGCTGAGTACGATGGAGGATCAGAATAAGGTAGTGTTGGAACCTGCTGTGGTAGATGATGTCTTCCAGAATGATGATGAGGAGTAGTCATATTAGCTGAGAGTTTTCCTTAATGACTATATATAGACATGGAGAGATGATCAGAAATTTCACATGTGACAGGCCCGTCACAGTGACGTGGTTGATGGATCTGTCAAAAGTCGTTATGAATGATAATGACCACTGTGGCTCCCCTAAGAGACAGCAATACGTGCTCTTGGTGATGTCTACCAGTGACAAACGCACAAAGTCCTCCACTAGAACTCGTTGAGCAAAAAAATGGTACTAAAACTGTATGGCAACAGTGATTTTCCCAGATGATGTATGTATGTACATGCTGCATTTTTTTCCTACTGCTAGCCTAAGATAGGCTTAGACTAGCACCCCCAGAGGGCTGTACCCTCTTTGTGGGAAGAGGATTTAGGGTAGTGTGGATAGCGAAGGAAATTGGTAGTTGGGCTAAGGGTTTCTATTTTTATTTAAATTATCCTTTATTTCATATAATATGATAAAATACGTTGTTGGAGTATTATGAGTTTGCCTCATAATCATGAATTATGTCGTGGTTTACTAGTGATGATGTGGTGGATTATGGGCGTGAGGTGCAAATAGACATCACAACACTTTGGCACATTGAGAGACGAATGGCTGATAATCTTCTGGACTAGGGGCTACTCTAGTCCGTGATGGAGACAGGTGAGCCCTGGCGTTCAAAATGATTACATTGCAGTATATGAGGGTGCTACATAATGAGTAATTTCTGGTGAGCTGTATGTTGATATCAGTGGCATATCGGGATGATCAGGTGGTAGAGAGTATAGTGTGCATAGTAGAGAGAGAGGTGTGTGTGTATATTTCGCTGTTGCTTGTTGTTGGTGATGTGAGTGTAGAATATCGTGACATAGAAGATGGTTTGTTTCAAGCCGGTTCGCGATGTATCGGATGCGTAGCTTTTCTGTGTGTAGTAGGAGATGTGGAAATGTGATTTTGTTGTAGAGTTCCTGTGTCGGGCTCGGTAGTTTTACTCTGTATGCTATGCGTAAAGCATGAGGCTCTAGAATTTGTAACTTATGGTAGATGTGGTGAGAAGCGGCAATCCAGGCTGTGAGTCCATAGGTTAAAACTGGTATGGGAAATACCTTATATGAGTTGAGAATGGTGTTAGGTTTTGGTCCCCATGTTGTGCCAGTGAGTCGTTTTAAGAGGTTAATTCTATTTTTGGCTTTGGTTATGATTTTAGAGAGATGAGGACGCCACGTGAGATGATGGTCTAGAATGAGACCGAGGTATGTGACAGTTTTGGATGGTTTTATGGGTTCATGAAGGACGGTGAGGGACCCTGCATACATAATTTACATTCTTGCTGTACATATCCATCTGAGGTACATATCATTTTACAATACTGCATTGTGTTTGTACAATCGCTTTAATCTGCATAACGAATCATTATTAAACATATTTACATCATGTGCGAATAATACAACACAAAAACAACAATTTAGTATAATACAAAGCAGTTACTCTCTTCAACTTTGCACCATTAAAAGTAGAGACATCTACTGACAAAAGCGTGAAATGCAACAGGCGACAGTATGTTATGAAACTCATTCACCCTTATTAGGAGTTTATTACTACCACAACATGTAAACAAACTTTATAATCTTACGAAAAATAAACCTTAGGAAACAGAAGAGTTAAACTTAAATCCCGACACTATGTTTTATTTTTGCCGCTATCACGCCCGCGTATGAATATCACATGCAGCCGCAGCGATACAGATTGGACTGTCCGACAGAGAATTTAGTTCCTGTTGTACACAGTCCGACAAGTAAGTAATGAGACTGATTTTATTCTTACAAAACAGAGAATGCAAAATAGAAACAAATATGTGAGTTCGAGAGAGTAATCCTTCATCTACGACCTGGCAACACCGCATGGTCCCGCGTGAAGCACGGGAAATATGACGACAGTACCAGCAGTTAGTGAAAGGCCTTTGTCACGCCAGCGTCATGGAGCAGAGGGCGAATATCAAGTTCTGTTTCAAACTCCGGAAAAGTGGCACAGAAACTGTTGAGTTGATGCGGAGAGTGTATGGTGATACTTGTTTGTCTCGTGCACAGATATTTACAGATGCTTATCAGAATAATGGAAACACCTGAACGAAAGTGCAACTTACCAGATTAATATGATGTCGGGCCACCTTTCGCCTTCAGAACAGCCTTGATGCGACGTGGGATGGAGGCATAGAGGTCGTGAATGGTAGCAAGTGAAATATTACACCATTCCTCGTGCAGGGCATCGGCCAGTTCTGTGAGAGAGGATGGAGGTGGAAATCGTCGCCGGAGTCGTGTTTCCAAGTTGGACCACAGATGTTCAATTATGTTGAGATCTGGGGATTGGGCGGGCCAGGGGAGGTGTTGAACTTCATCCCGATGTTCCTCAAACCACGCTGCAACAACTCCAGCTGTATGAATGGGTGCATTATCATCCTGGAATATGGCGTCATTGTCCGGGAACAACATCCGGACCTTAGGATGCAAGTGGTCTCCTAAAATTGTGTCACAATCGTTGGCAGTGATGCGTCCGCGAAGTGTGACCACAGGACCCAATGAAAACCATGATATTGCGGCCCACAGCATCACCGTGCCGCCGCCATGTTTCACAGTTGGGCGGAGACACTGCAGATCATACGCTTCTTTGGGCGTTCTCCACACATAAACACGGCCCGTGGTTTGGAATAGGGTGAATGGTGACTCATCCGACCATACCACACGTTTCCAGTCGTCAACGGTCCAAGTTGCATGGTCGCGGCACCATTTGCGGCGTGCTAAAGCGTTCTGGTCCCTGATGAGAGGTTTGGCCCGTGCAACACGACCCCGTAAGTTCATGTCATGTAATTCGCGGCGGACTGTGATTGTCGAAACAGGTTGGGGGAGGTGCTGATTGAGTTCCTCCGTCACTTGCGCCGCAGTGGCACGACGGTTCCGCGTGACAATGCGCTTTAATACCCGGCGTGCCCTGTCACTGATGCTTTTCTTCTGCCCACTGTTCCGCTTCCCCGATGTGGTTTTCCCGTGTGTTGTGTAGGCCGTCATCACCTTCGACACTGTCCCTGGCGACACACCTAACACACTAGCCACTGCCGTCACACTCACTCCACATAACCGCGCACCAACAATTTGCTCTCTTTGAAACTCTGAGAGGTCTCCCATTTTACACTACCTCCGTCTGCTGCAGCCACTGCACACTCCTGTTCCACGACGCCTGACGTAGTATGGAGACCGACCTAACACACCACCACCAGCAGTCCGGCGCTGCGGTCGCCACGACACCACTGCCAACCCATACATCTGACCTGATGCCAACTACAGGTGTTTCCATTATTCTGATAAGCATCTGTAGATGGTATGAACATTTTAAAAGTGGTGTGGAATCGATTGACGATGAACCTCGGCCGGGTCGTCCAATTTCTGTTCGTAACGATGAACGTATTGAAAAGGTCCGTGAACGTGTGCAAGAAGATCGTTGTGTGACTGTGCGAATGATGGAAGGTGACTTTGGTGTTAACAGGGAGACAATTCGTAAGATCTTAGTGGAAGATTTAGGCAAGAAGAAGGTCGCAGCGCGGTTTGTGCCATATTCATTATCTGATGAACAGAAACAAGCGCGTGTTGATTACGACCGTGACATCATTGCAACTGCCCGTAGGAAGAAAAATTTTATTCTGTCCATTGTTGCAGAAGATGAATGTTGGTGTTTTCGTTATGATCCAGCTACTAAACGTCAGAGTGCCGAATGGAAGTCTGCAGATTCTCCAAAAGGAAAGAAACTTCGTCTCCAAAAGTCAAAAGTGAAGACAATGCTCATTTGTTTCTACGACAGTAAGGGTATCATTCATCATGAATTTGTACTAGAAGGTCACACAGTTAATGCTCAGTTTTATTTAGGTGTTTTGGAGCGTTTGTTGAAGAGAATACGTCGTCTTCGGCCTGAATACTCAACCCCAGGTAGCTGGTTCCTTCTCCATGACAAGGCTCCAGCTCACCGAGCAGTACTTGTTGCGGAATATTTGGCCACAAAACAAGTGTGTGCTGAATCATCCCCCCTACTCACCAGATATGTCCCCCTGTGACTATTTCCTGTTCCCTAAGCTGAAGTTGCCATTGAAAGGACGACATTTCGACAGGGTTGAAGACATCCAAGCAGCTGTGACAGCGGCATTACGGGCCATACCACAAACTGAGTTGCAGAAGTCATTCCACTCCTTGTGTGATCGTACCACTCGTTGTATTGATGCAGGAGGGATGTACTTCGAATAATAAACAGGTATTATTCAATTACTTTTGTTTGTTTCGTCAGAATAAAATCAGTCTCATTACTTAATTGTCGGACTGTGTATGTTTGAGATCATTGCACTTGTTTACCATATTCTTTTACAACGCTCGCCAGTTAATAAACTATGTCTACAGATTTCATTTAATTATCTCGCAAGATTGTAATATTACCTTTCCAGAGACACACAGTTTGAATAAATGCATCAGCTCAAATTTGAAAAGTATGCCTTAGTTCGTATTTGAGAATTACCATTCTCACATTTTAATTTTTGAGAATATTTTTTCTCACTTTCAAGTTAAATTTACTCGATTTTTTTTTTAGTAGGAAAATTTATTAAGTTCTGAGAAAGTCATTTTTAACAGTGCAGAAAGTTGACAAAAAGCAGAAGGCTAAAACACGAAGGAAAATACCCCAAATGAGGGGGGAGGGAGAGACGCAGGCGAGATTATCCCGCAGGAAAGCAGAACACAAAACGCTATTTTAGTGACCTAAGGCAACAAGGCCCCTTAAATAGTACAAGGCTCAACTCATCCGCGCACTAGTTAACATTTAACACTAAATTTGGATTAAGTCAACTGATTTGACTATTTCCTAAAGATTGCTGAAGCATTGGATCAAAATAACAAACTTTAACATCATCTGTAATTACTCTGTCACATATAAATAAAACACTTCGCCGACTGAAATGGTGAAAGGTTGGGAGCCTTTACAGCAATACCACAATGATGGTAAACTACCTACATCATAATAAAACCCTTGACACAAGAAATATCTGGTAAAATGTAATTTATTTTACTTAAAAATGACAAATGCAATGCAAAAAGACTGATTACTGAATTTCCTTGAAAAAAAAAAGTTTCCGAAGAAAATATCTTGAACATCAAAATGAGCATTGAAGATGCTGTTAACTTTAATAACAAAAAGGTAAGTTAATTATTTATAGAAAAACTCTGCCTAAGAGCGGAGATAAGATTTGACATATTCTAAAATATTAGGTTACTTTTCTTTCCAAACGTGGTAAACATTATATACTTCAGCTCAGTCAAACCAAAATTTTCACAAGTTCTGAAGAGTAACATTTGTTTCAACGAACATATTTTTATTTACAATGTAGCTACTGGGCAGTAATTTATTTTAATATTTCAGAAATGTTGCCAAAACATTTTGTGTATAATTTTCATTTTTCGACTTAACCTAACCTCCGTTCTGATAATACAAACATTGTACGCTATAGCTGGGTTAGGTGTAAATTCACAACACGAGTTTCTATGATTAAAAATGGCTTACGACTGCTAACGTAACGAAGAAGCTTTAAACTTTGCTAGTTACCGAAATAAAACGTAGAGAAACGTTAAAATCTTACATTTGATAAAACGGACATGTGGAAATTTCGTGTAATTTAAACATATCAGTTTCGGGAAGAGCAGACAAAAATGCTGAATGGGCAAATAACGTGCGTTTGAAAGGTACCATTAACTATAGTGCAAGATAAAATATTCAACGCATACGAACCAAAATTTTTAATGTGCTGAAATTTCGCTATCTAAACGTAGGTGAAACAGACTTGGTTTTCTAAGAGAGAAAGAGGAATTCTAAGACATTAAGCATACATTATCTGATAGTAAACTGACCCCCGGCGCTTGCCAAATAAAGCAGATATTATCACTTTACATATACTTTCACTGAAATCAAGATTCACTAACATACTGCCGGTGCGCAAAATCACTGTCACACTGAAAAAAAGAGTCTTAGAACCACAACTGATATATTTATTTAAGAATAACAAGAAAACCCACTGCACACCACATATATCACATAAATCACCTCACACACTAATGAACCACAAAAAAGCTTCACCTTACACACTTCCTGGGACAACCATTACGTACGGAGCAGGAACTCCAGCAGCAGAAATTCAATTCCCAGCTTCGACTACTTCTACAATTCTACTTCCCAGATTCTACTACAGTGTTTCTTCTACTTTACTATTAAGCAGTCATAAGCATCTAGAAATCATTACTACGCTGTTCTGCACTGCACTGGGGATCACAAGGGAATGTATAGCCTTCAATAACCTAATAAGCTCTGATGCAAATACCGGAATGGTACTCACATAATAGTCCAGAGCCGCTTCTATTTTGGTTTAGTATTATAGTGAAGCATTCATAAGCACCTACTGCACTGCACTCGGAACCGCAAGGAAATGTATAAACATCACATCTTACACCAGGCGAATACCGGAATGGTACTCATATAATAGCCCAAAACCTCTTCTATTTTGGTTTAGCGTTATAGTGAACATTTATCTTCATAAGCAGTCATATGCACCTACTGCATTTATATTAAGTGCTTGCTTCGGTGAACTGCTTTACGGACCACTTTGTACCTCCATTTTGAGAAGAAGAGTTTGTCGTAGAGTAAAACTGATAGTGCTAATCGATCAGGCGGACCTTAAAACATAGGAGTACCAAATTTCGTGGAGATCGGTCCCGAAATAACAGTGCTAGGAGGGTTTAAGTGGACCATCTGTACCAGGAGAATATAAGATCATAGGAGGTAACTGTAAAAACTGGAAACACGAAATGGATGAAAGTTACTCCGCTTTATGGAGAGATTAAAGTCGAAAATTAGCGTTTTGTTCTATTTACTTTTAAACGTGGATATAGTGTAAGCCTTTTAGTGGAAATGTTAGTAAAATTAACTCCATTTTAAAGTTAAACATTTTCTTTGTAATAGCTTAACGTTAACTGAAAATGGGTTGCAACTGGCCATAGTGATTTGTCCGTGGACGTTCAACTTATTTTACGCTTAAAACTCGGTCATTTTCTAATCGAAGTGTAAGCTAAACAGGCAATTTTGAGATTACGTACTTTTGTGGATGAAGTTTAAACCTTAGTTGGATATTCTATAATCCAATAACAGGAGTAACGTTATTTGCTTATCACTGAACGCCTCGCCATTTTGAATGTTTATATTGCCTTTACACTGTAAACAGTAAACAGTTCACTGGTGTTGCAATGGTGGAAAGAGAAATTAAGTTAGGTATAAATCTTTACACTGTTGCAAACGTATCTCCCCTTTTTTCACGAGACATTCCTCGTAGTAAAATCAAAAACGTGTTAGTGATTAACCTCCTTCGCAGTAAAACCCTAGCTATAGATATCACTCGGAAAGCCAGAAACACCAACTGCCTTTGTAGCTAAGTGGCAAGAGCGTCTGACCAGTGTGTTTGTGGACCCTGGATCGAAACCCGACCACTTCAACTTTTCTTTTCATTTTTAATTTCAAAGGAATATTACCTTTTATTCTTTTGTACTTTAAAAGAATCTCTGGTGGAATGAAATACGTTAGAAATCATATATATATATATACACTCATTTTGAAATTTTAGGGAAAGTAAAACGTTCAACCGAAAACTGGCTGAATCTAGGTTAATCCAAAAAATGGAGGCAGCTCAGCTAACGAGAGTTAACATTTGACAGTACACCTACAATCAACAACTCTCTTCGTGTAAAACAGACCTGTATTCAAGCCCTACTGTGATACTGTATTCAAAAGTTGGTGTAACCAGAATATCAGTTTTGATACGTGTGTACTACCATTCAATAGCTACTAAGTGCTGTTCTTACGTGAAACAAACCTATATTCAGGCTCTACGTGTTATTGTGCTATAACAAAAGTTTAGTGCAAACATAACTTTAGTTACGTATTATATAGAGTTTATTTCCCTACCTCCCAAAATGGAAAAAGGAGCTGCTGTGCTAGAGATGTAAATAGCAAAAGTAGAAAGAGAATCAAGGGTATACGAAAGTATGTAGTAGAACAAGATATTACGTTCGATGACTTTAAACAGTATTTACGATCAGAAGAGATGCAAAGGAGAGTACAAAAGCAAATCAGATCAGAGAAACATGACATATTCACTGAGCAAGTAAACAAAGTGGATCTTGACTCACATGATGATAAGCGTTGCATCTTAGATTGCAAGATACATCACTGATTTGAGGTCATTATCGATTAGACCATGGAACAGTATGTCATCAATGTACATACACTTTTATTTTATTGTTTCTCTAATTGAATTTGCTTCTCCTATAATGTTAATAAGAGCTTTTAAGTCTTGATACTCCTAAGTTTATGAGTGTTGTATATGTAACTAGAATGCAGTAACTAACTACACGGCTAACGGTACTCACATGTTCATTACGACAATAATAAATGTTCATCACAGGATTCTATTCTGAGCAACATTAAACCCTTGCAATTGAATAATACCATCTTCTTCTGCTGCAATGTATAGTGCACTCTATGCAACTGCTGTGAGTAGTGGTCTAATCAGGTAGAAGGAGCTTGTAAGTACGGAGGTGGTCTTAAGGTGTAAGAAACAGGGTCACGTTATAATAATCGGTATGCTTGGAGTGTCATAGAGGACCCACTTTTAGTCATCAGTGAGCAAAAGTGAGCAAGTATGGGTGCGTTTATGTGCCGAGTGAGCAAAGACAAACAGGCTGTTATTTGTTATTTCTTGTTGGGTGCCGCTGACAATGTGTGGGGTATCCACTTGCTTAATCAGTATGACTTGCCTATCCTATGCAGGAGGAAATTTTGACTGTGTCAGCGGAAACATGGAAGCTTTCTGCAACTTCGTTACTTGTTAGACCACGATGGCTGCTTTCAGGGTCTTGTCATACAACATGTGGTCGTCCACAGCGAGGCTCATCAGTAAGACACATATACGGCGACTTGATGCGGTAGCTGACAGGCCCACTTTAAAGTCATACTACAAGCACACCCGAACAAGTTGCTTCGATACCTACATTTTTCTTTTACACTGGACGGCCTATGACTTTTGTGTGTGAGCACCGTGCCTGTATTACTGAAGGCTGATGGTTAGACTAAGTCCCGGTCATTTGGCATACATACGTTATTTCGTTTCCTCTCTGTGAGCACGTGATTAGTGAGATGTCTGGTTATCTTGTATTATATATAGTTTATTTTAAGGCGCCAACGGATATATTTATATACCCGCGATATAAGTCGCACGAGCATGAAACGTTATCCGATATTATTATAAATATTAATTAAAATCAATTAACAGTACTAGATCAAAGGATTAATTAATAAAGGGTGAAATCAACGCACTACGAAATACATTATCTTCAAATATTCAAAAAATGAAATCACAGATCAGCAACATATACTAGATTTACTTCAAAAGCTTGATAATGAGTTAAAGAGTGTTATTCTTATGTATTCACAGCTGGTAAATAAAAATTATTTGACTGAAGTTCAAAATATCATAACAAGGACTCAAAATAAGTACAACTAGTAAAGAATCAATTCATTTCAAACACTGATGCACAAGATTTATTAAATGATTTGAAAACAAAGCTTACTGAGCTACAAAACGTATTTAATAACCTTCAAACAGCTGTAAACACATTAGAAAATGCTTCAGAATGATCCTTCCCAAGAAGACCTTCAAAGAATGCAAGAAGTTATTTCGAAATCACAAAATGAATTTAAAACCATTACTGATTAATCAAATAATTTTCGTGATGATCTAACCAACCTACCTGTTTATGGTGATGTATCGAAAATTAGCAGAAATCTTGGTGAGTTTGAAACAACAATTAACAACATTTCAGAGGTCAGAAATATTCAAATTCAACTAATGAATCTTCAGAGCATTGTAAATAACCTCCCCACTGAGTTAACTAGTTTACAGGAAGCACTCGCAATGTTAAATAAAATGTTAGAGGGTTTTAATGTTCCTACAGATTTAATCAATCTTCACCATGTTGTGAGCACTGTTCAAAGTGATTTAGTAGAAATACAAGAAACACACCGAAGCAATCTAATATCGAGAGCATTGGTAAGTCTTTAAATCATTTAGCGACAAATCAAAATAAAATGAAATCGATATTAACTGCTCTCCAAGAAACTATTAACACACTCTTAACTTCTCAAAAAGTAGAAACAATAAAGAAGGCAATAATATAGAAACCGTAATCGAAACAACGGAGAACCTCCATGAAGTGACAGAAAATATTAAAATTCAATTGAAAACCCTTGAAATTAGTATATCATTCCTTCCAACGTTAGAATATCTTACTGGTATACAAGAAGTGTTGACGTCTATCCAGAATGACGTTAAAGAAGCGATACAAGAACATTCAAAATTCATTCCTGTTCATGGTGTTAATGAAATAGTTAGTGGGTTAAAGGATATGTTGAAAGGTTTAGAGAATACACACAATACTAACATATAACACTCTCATTCCTGATATTCAGAAACAGATTAGTGATCTAAAAACAAAATATACTTCTGTGACTAACACTTTTAATAACTTATCTAAATCATATGCTGACATTAATGAGTTTCGTAATGTAGAAGCTTCAATAGCTTTAATGCCAACAGTAACTCAGCTTTGGGAGGTGTAAGATAGTATTAAAACTTTATAACCATCACATACTTTAATTCTAATAAAGATAAGATTAAGATTTGTATTGTAGCAAAGCTAAAAGACCTAGAAGATATGCTAAATCTAATGAATTGTTAACATCAATACATAATTTACGTAGCGTTCAATTCTTTAAAATATATTAAATACCTAATAAGGAACGTGACTTTACACGTGGCTATGTTACTGGTAAGGTATATATCTTTTATATGAACACACTCTATTTCGAAATGCCTTTTCTGGGTAATCTAAAGATTATAGGTTTCCATTGGATTAAGAAGAAGAACAAATAGTTTCCTGTTGTTGATAAATACTCAGCGAGCAGTGGACAAAAGTATGGCAATATATCATTAGGTATACATGAAGGTATTCGAGGAACAGATGCACCGTCAGAAGATGAAAATTGTACTTCATGAGTTTGATGTTGTAGAAAGCGATGTGCTTCTAGTTCAATCGGATAGATTTTCTCCCGCTAATAGCTTTTCTCCTATATATATTAATATGATATTTATTGCTCAATTGCTTTCAAGATCTTAAATAGTTAGAATGAATAGCAGATTACAAATTGTTGAAGAACTAGACAAGCCCGCGAGATGAAATTATAAACGAATACAATATGTAACAAAGGGTATAAATGATTTATGGTAGGCAGATTTGGTTAAAATGAACTCTGGGAACTTGAAAGGTTTAGCTAAATTAAATAGGGATATTCTTATCTTCTAATCACTATTGATACTTTTAGTAAGTATGCATGGGCTGTAACAGTTTAAAATAAAACAGGGAATGAAGTTACACGTGCGTTTGATTCAATACTCAAAACAACTCAACAAGTACCAGAGTACTTGTAACCAGATCGCGGTAGCGAGTTCTATAATAAAGAGTTTATTAACTTAATGAAACAAAGAGGTATTATACATTACTCTTCATACAGTCATAAGGCTAGTATTGTTGAACGTTTTAATAGAACATTAGGAAATTTGATGTGAAGGCAGTTCACACTGCAAGGTAATTATAAATGGTACAATATATTACAAGTACTGATGAAGACACATAATAATAAAATGCATCGAACAATTAAAATGAAGCCAATTGATGCCATGAAGAAAGAAAACGAACAGAAATTAATATCAACATTCTATAACAAGAAGTATACACTATCATCCAAGGCGTCATACACTGTTAAAAGTGGAAACACGAGATGGATGAACGTTACTCCGCTTTGTGGAAAAATAAAAGTCGAAAATTAGCGTTTTGTTGTATTTACTGTTAAATGTGGATATAGTGTAAGCCCTTTAGTGGAAAGATTGGTAACCTTAACTCCATGTTAAATTTTAACATTTTCATTGTAATAGCTTAACGTTAACTGAAAATGGGTTGAAACTGGCTAAAGTGATTTATCGGTGAACGTTCAACTTAGTTTACGTTTAAAATTCGGTCATTTTCTGAACAAAGTGTAAGCTAAACTGGCAATTTTGAGGTTACATTCTTTTGTGGATAAAGTTTAAACCTTGGCTGGATATTCTAAAATCTAATAACAGGAGTAACGTTACTTGCTTATCACTGAACGTCCCGCCATCCGCCATTTTGAGCATTTATATTGCTTTTACACTGCGAGCAGTAAACATTTGCGGAAATTGAAATTAAGTTGGGTATAAATCTTTACACACTGTAGCAAACGTATTTCTCCTTTCTTTACGAGACATTTCTCGCAGTAAAATCCTAGCTATAAACATCACTCGGGAAGCTATAAGTACCAGTTGCTTTCGTAGCTAAGTGGCGAGAACATCTGACCAATGTGCTAGTGGTCCTTGGATCGAAACGCAACCACCTGTTTTTTCTTCAATTTTAATTTTAAAGAATTATTACCCCTTTTACCTATTCTTTTCTACTTTCAAAAAAGCTCGACTTTTGTTGATAAAGGAGAAATTGAAGTCACCAGTATATATATATATATATATATATATATATATATATATGCATTTTTAAATTTTACAGAGAGTAAAACGTTCAACCGTAAACTGGCTGAATTGGGCTATTCCAAAAAGTGGAGGCAGCTGAGCTGCCTCCATTTTCGGATGAACGTTGTGTTTCCTATTTTTACAGTGTATAGAGTAGAAGACTATGTTCGAATCAGTAAGTTTAAAATAAGTTTGAAAGAGGCTTCACTCGCAATTGGAACACGGAAATATTTCAAATAGCTACTGTTTTTAAGGCTGATCCACCTAAATATCACTTAAAAGATGAGCCCAATGAGATCATTAAGGGTTGTTTCTATGAGCAAGAACTAATGAAGACCAAACCCCCACATGTATATCTAATTGGAAAGGTTATACGTAGAACTAAAAGCAAGGCATATGTTAAGAGGTTAGGTTTTTATTCAGACCATAATTCTTGGATCGATCTCAAAGCTATAATATAGTTAATCATAATATAATCTAAATAGTTTAAGATGCGAAGTGTTAAGAAACGACTTTCGGTACCTAATGCTTATGATAGGTTGAATGGTGAACTTCTTCCTAATAACATTCGTTGCTTAATAATAGGTTCATCTGGATGTGGGAAGAAAACACTAGTCATTGATAATTTCATTTTAGCTACGAACTGGCTTTACTGGAGAGGGAGGCACTTATACATATTCTCTAAGAGCTTAGAACAACCCAAATATCATCAACTGCAGCACATTTATAATGATATACAAGATAGGTTCCACTATCAATTGGCTACATTCAAACCTTCTAATTTAAAATTAGATGATTGCAAGCAAAGTTCTGTAATCATATTTGATGACTATATATTAGAGGATCAGAACGAGTTGCCGAACTATTTTACACAGGGGACACATAAAGGAATATATTGCTTTTACTTTGCACAAACATATAGTAAAATCCCAAAAAAACTTATTAGAGATAATGCAAACTTCTTATGTATATTTCGTCAAGATAACACGAACTTGAAACATATGAATTTGTTGTTGGAGACATGTCATTTAATAGATTTAAAGATATATGTTTTATAGCATGGAAGGAGCCCTACGGCTTGATAACAATCGATATGACAAGAAAGTCGAACGATGGAAAGTATAGAAACAATATCGATCATTTCTTTATAATCGAGTGTCGTTCATGTTATACGAATCGAATGTCGTTACGTTTAACATTTAGCGATGAATTGATGTACGTATATACGTATGTTATGTATGTATGAACGTATGTTGCGTATGCATGTACGTTACGTTTGTATGTATATTACGTCTAACATTTATTATAATATAGTCTGTTTATAATGTCAAAACGAAAATAGAATAATATTGAATTAAAAATGTCTTGGCGAAACGTTATAAAGAATGGAAAGAGAGTCACCGTAGCCATTATGAAAAGCAAAAACGACAAGAGAAACCATTGATCGAGGCGATTGAAAGCCTAGGAAAAGAAATTAAGGGAGTAACCGATGACAATAGAAATCTAATTACACCGTAGCCATTATGAAAAGCAAAAACGACAAGAGAAACCATTGATCGAGGCGATTGAGAGCCTAGGAAAAGAAATTAAGGGAGTAACCGATGACAATAGAAATCTAATTACAGAACTTATACCTGTAGCACAACAAAATATAAATAAGTATCCACCACACTATCAGAAACCTCATTTGAGAAACAGTTATTTGCTTCACCTAAGGCACGCCTGAGACTAAAGAAAAGAAAGATGATGATGATGAGAAGGAAATTCAATTAGGTCCATTAGTGAGTCGATATTTGAGTACTAATAGATCTGACAAAAATGAAGTGTTTGGTTTATATTCTATTGAAATATATGGTGTAGTGCAGTGGAAGATTGAATGTTATAACGTTTGCTTCGATAATGATGATTTAATCACATATAGCGAGAGTAAAATCGCACATGATCCAATCTACGATCTACGAAAAATTTTAAGGAACAGCAGGCTTATGGAAGTTAATGTGGATCGTAAGCAACCGGTAGGGTATAACGCTGAGTATTATAAAACTTATAAGGTGATTTCGAAAATGACGAACGCATTATATCAAAAATCATGATCCGTCGCAGAATAGAGTGAAATCAAGCTCCAGTGATAAGTATAAGACATTAATTAAACATATTTGGTTTGAACTTAAAACTAAAGGTGAGGGTTTGAAAGGAAGAAAACACGGAAAGAGGATTAAGCAATATACAAGCATGCCGCAACAGTTTATTTGGATGGTTAGCAGATAGATTATTAGTTATAGCAGGTGAAGAAGCAGCTGGAAATAAGAACTTCTATAATGAGAAAGTGGACATTATGGATATGATTTCGTCTCGTTTATCTAATTTCATTGTTTCGAAACCAAAAGGATTAGGGTACCTGATAAAGATCATTCATATACTTCCACCAACATTTTGGCAAACTATTGAAGATAAGGGTTTAGTAAAAGATATTATTAATAAATTA
>JAGDQP010025290.1:0-27062 GCA_022664845.1 Lepisma saccharinum | reverse complement strand
ATGCGCATGTGCCTATGGGTAATTTCGTAACAATCGAACTCATTGTTCTCCATTATGATTGATATTCGACGCTGAAGGCTGGCAAATAATCGCTCTTAATATTGTAACGATGTAATAATTTCTCTATTCCCGGATCGACAAGGTGTCTCGTATTCACATATCTTCGACGTCATAATATCTCTAAAACCCTATCTCATTTTATTAACACATTGGGGTAGCATATAATACGCTTCAGTGCCCGTCATTATAATCTTGAAACCAAATCTTTGAATTCGTTAGATTTACTTGCACAGGCTCATTATATTTTCTATTATTAACATGCTACAAAATAATTCAATGGAACAGGTTATTTTAACTTCCCTGTACATACAAATGTGTATAGAAATCTGCTTTATATAAAAAGTCGTAAAGAATCAGCACGCAAAAATGCTTTTTTCTTCATCAGTTTTTTTCTTACATTCACAACAACTACGCACCAGTTAGCACTCCTCATATGTTAGAAGTTTTGTGGTCGTCAATAGATTACAGCATATACCTACGCAGTTAGCTCGGGGTTTCTTATTAGGAGAATGTTTCATATTCGGTGCCCTTACTCTATCTCTTGAAAGGTGGTGATGAAAGAAAAAATTGGAGAAACTCCGTGATCGATATGTTGCTGCTCTTCAAAACTGTGTGTCTTCAAAGTATGAAAATGACCATTTAATAATATATTTTGATAAGCCTACAGAAGTTGAACAGAAAAGTATAAGGGGGCAATATGCTTCTCTAGCAAAGTTATTTGATGTGAGTAGGATTGGGTGACTTTGGCTTGTTTATAATTTAATTAAAATTTAATCTATTTCATAAAAGGCTACGGGCCATATTATAAACCCCTGAGGGCCGTACTCGAGCTAACCTACAGAACATGCAATAGAAAGTCACAGTCGGCTATAAAATATACTCTGGCGCTGCATTTTTCCAGTCGTCGTGGCGTATTTGCTAATGAACATTGCATTTTATAAAAGGCCACGAACCATTTTATAAAACCCTGAAGAACCCTGGAAAACCCATAGCACACCTAACCAACAGAGCATCGGATAGGTCATAGTAGACTATTTTCCCAGCCGCCGTTTAGTATTTATCGCGGTTGCTGAAGAACGTTCTCTATATTCCAGGGCTATACGAGCCACCGTGTAGTATTTTGTAGTTGTATTTTATAAGAGACTACGAAGCTATTTTTAACATAGCGAAGATACACAGGGATTTCAACACAACACCAATTGCAGAGGCTACGAATTACATGATGTCTAGGCTAGAGCCAATGTCAGTTTGCTAAGGCCACATATTTAAGAGTGTATGTGACGCAAACGGCTAGACGTATTAAAATTTTGTTTTCACATTTGATATGAGGGCGTTAGATACTATTTCCAAAATTTAAAACTATTTCCTTTTATTATACTAAAACATTTCATTGTAAATAAAAGACTACAGTCACTTTAAAAAAAAACAATTGTTTTTAGAGTTACCACCATAGGGTTTCCACCATACTCTACACCGTAATATAAATTTATGTATTCCGACCGATAAACACATACACACACATATGGCTTACGGAGAACTTAATCACGCCAGGGACCAGCAAATATGGTTTACGGAGAACTTGACCTCATGACAGGGACCATTGCTATAAATGAATAAAACATAATATGGCTAACATTTGTGTTGGCTGTTGAGAATTTATTTAACAACTCATTTTAGTGAATAGCCAAATGCCCGACATGGTAAATAGAGAAATGAGTAGTGTCCACAAAACTGAGATAAATCAGCTAGCGTGCGTCTATTGCTGCATGTATAAAATAAACAGTTGCGTTTTAGAAACTTTATATGATATATGGTAGAAGACCATAGCTAACCATATATTCACCACGACCTGTATTACATATAGAAATGAAAACCCAGTGCTCGCTGGGCTTATTACTAGGATTAGTATTTATAATTAACGCTGCAGGTAGTGAATGAATAAAACGAGGTAATTGATATGCAGGGTATACACCTATAAAATGACTCCGGGGCAAAATTTGCTCTAATGCCTCATAGGGTTCAAGAGTATTCAACACTTTTCTTTTCTTTAATCAGTATATATTTTTCGTTGGAAATCAATTTCCAGTTCAGAGCAGAATTCACCGTAAACAACTGCTGTTGCATGAGATTGTACTGCAAGGTTAAAATGAACTCCTAATCGTACACTTCCCTGTCGCTGGGGTCTAGTGTGAAATGCTGCACTAGCACTAGAATCAGGAGTTAAACCAAACATCAGTAGAGTATAACCATTAGGATATTCGACAAGCGAAATATCATTACATTGATTAGAATAATAAATACCACAACCTGTAAATATCGTAGAGTATGCTTGAATATATACCTTATAATCAAAATCTGGCTGTAGTGGTTTAGATGGGACGGGAATTCAATCAACATACCATGTAAAAATTGACATACTGAAATGTTTAAAATTAAATAGATTTGTCTGATATGCACCGTTAAAAGCGGAATTAATAACAAATCCAATAATAATATCTTTATGCACTATTCCGGAAAACAAATCTGGAAGTGTAGTGTCCATAATACCTTGAGGTAAAGTCTCTTTCTTCACCTGCATATTTGTTATAGGATATTTTACTCTAAATTTAGGTTTTGTAATACTTTATTCTGTACTATTTTTATCGTGGGAGATACATCAACCTCTTTTACAAACAGGGTTGCGTCAGTAACTACAACTCGACCCTCAACCGCAGCTTCACCCATTAGACAAAATACAGGCATGGCAGGAATCAGCTTAAAACGTAACTGTACACCATTCAACAGAAATTTCTAACGATTGAAAATATCAACGTGAATATACCCGAGTAATTCAAAGAGCTGACTTAACCCTGTGAGAGGGGAGCCGGTCAAAAACCACATACGACCAGTCAGATCTCGCACATAAACGGTTAGAAACCCTCACAAATGGTCAGAACGCATACCACACGGTCAGAAACCCCACACACGTGGTGAGAAAAATCACACAACCTGTTGTAAAGCCCGGAGCCCAGTCGTTCCTTACACGCTTGCTATTAAATATTCATAAGTTGTAGGGTCTCTCTTTTGGGTAGTTTCACACTCCTATCTTTCCTCTCTCATTCTTTTCCTTCAATGTTTATCTCCCTTTTCTTTTCCTTCCTGTGAGTTTTTAGACATGCCTTATTAAGTTATATCTCATCTCGGTATCGGTCGTCAGGGGACGGCTGTCTGCCACTCCATATTCTAATATACGCTAGGACGAATTAGGAATGTAATAAAGTATTATTATTATTACGATTTACAAATGCCAATACTTCCACTGCAATTCGTTTAGTAGTAGTTGTAGTGGTAGTAAATTCAGGAATTTCTTTTAAACATTTTCAGCATATTCTCTCGCCTCCGCACATGGAAATATTGCCTGCTGAATACACGGCAATTAAAGATGAAGTTTTCTCCACGTATAAAAACTAAAATTTAACTGGCCATTATTGGCATCATCTGATGAAAGAATAAAATACTGGCGAATACCTCTAAGCTTATCTGATAATAATAATACATCGTAATTAGCACAAAGATAAAATTCTGGGGGCAGCCCCCGTTGCTGTAATCGAGTAAAAATATCATAGAAAATTATACCACTCATTAAGTGGAAAGTGTATATGTGCGTAGTAATTACGTAAACTAATAACTACAGAAAATGTACCAGCATCACCACCATCGTCACACCCAAAACCGACGTATATTTCGATTTAAAATTTGCTTATCCATTTTTCCTCTATATAGGCGAAATATACACCACAACAATACCTTATTTATTCTATTCCTTTTTTATAGCCATAGGCAAATGTAGTAAGGTACACGTTTTCTTCTATTAGACCTGGCCTGATATATTTTGCTGGTGTCTGGCTTGGTGTTTACTCTATGATATTTGGTTAGTGCAATTTGGCGCCCCTTGGGGATATTAACTGCTGGAAGATTATTCACAACCATATATCGCACCTGCTCGAAATTAATATGTTTCAGTGTTTTATTATTTATGGTAATTTTGCATGAACATTACACTTATTATTTGCCAGAATTAGCACATCATAGGCGTAATATTTAAGTCTACCGACACAATACTCTCTGATATATGCGTCGGCCACGTACACGCTTAACTCTTTTTTCCAGTCACCCATATAAACCCCGATATCTAAGTCTGGAGAGCCGTCGACGTGAATATATATTATACTATTAGTATGGTAATATAATACACGATCACCAAGGAGGTCTACGTAGCGGTATAGGTCAAACTTGGTATGAGTTTTTTTATATGCCGCAATTACTATGTTTGTGTTTCTCAGGCGGACCCCAACACTGTCATCGACCAACCAATTCAGCAAACGAATCTCATCGCCTACTGCAAAGCGCGATTTCACCAAGGTGTTTGTTGTTTGATCAAGGTTTTCACGCTGTACGAACTTACCCCACAGCGAGTTTGTCTATGCTTTTTATCGTGTTATTTTCGGCGATTTTATCATAATCTAACCGAATGTCCTCTCTATCGTAATACTCTTGTTCGAATGCCCATCTCTGCTCCTCAGTGTCACACCCTGCAGACCCACCCGTTACACTCCGTCTTCACCTTCATAAACATGTTAATATAATCGGTGAAGAATCCTCTTTCTTTCTTCTCGGGGTCGTACATGACGACCTCGTACTCCCATACCTCGTGATTCTCTAGCACCCTGTACCCTTTATCAACAGACTTTCTCACCTCATCTACCACCCACACACCGATCAGGGCTCGCTCCTAATCGGTGTGTGTGCACTGCACCTCGCTGTTGTCAGTGTCGGCGCATGTTTCGCATAAAGAGAATAATAACTTATCGCCGGTGAAGTAGGGCAGGACCGGATGATAGATATTATCCGGTGGCAGCACCGTGTATTATATTATTCCCTCGAATGCATCAATGTCCGTACATTCGATTTCGCCAATGTCGATTTTCGGGTGGCCGACAGGGTATTTCTCAACCTTGCAGCAGTAGGAATAGAGGGAAATTATATCTGTATATCTCAACTTTTCCCCCGGCTTTACCTTGTAGTAGTGAATTCTAGCATCTACACTGCTTCCGTACAGGGTATCCCGCGACCCATTTGGGCATTTCTTTGTCGCTGTGTGGAATCGCACAAAGTCGTGCACGTCGGGTGTTCTCTAAGAAAGTGCCGCCACTCGCACTCCCACATTTCGGGCACCCCATACCCTTGCTCTTTCAATCGCGTTATTTTAGCACATGTGCTCTCATAACGCGTATTGAAAGTGCTATACGGGTCGTTATAATCCGAATTGTCACGCGCTGTGGGGTAACACCTTGGGCACCCGTGAAATACGCAACCCTTATACTCCCAAATATGCTCTTCGCCCTATTGTTGAGCACACCCATCTACCTTAAATCCTCCCTTAACCACAACTTCACTCCAATTACCGGCATGCTTAATATTAATGTTTAATTTTTGGGCTTCATATGACAACCACTGAACAGCTCCTACAGGCTGGGTATCCCGCCATCTATACCCATTGTGCGGGATGATACCAATTGTATTTGGCTGCAGGAACTTTTTCCGAAACACCATATTACAGGCGTTGGCAATACTTATCGTGTCGAGGAATTAATTTACCCTGATAGGGCGTGAAACTCATTCTTGAATTTAACACACACCCGACGCAATATATTCACACCCTCGACACAATTAGCTGCTCCTTAAATATGAAGCAAGTAGCACTAAGCCTTTCTTTCTCCGGCACATACCATCTCTCAAACTCCGCCCGCTGTTTTTCCTTTTTGTGCCCCATCGTAATATGCTATTCCACGCAGTTCCTCACAATACTCCTGCTTGGCACGAGTGTTAAATAAGTGGGAAAAGTGCCCCTTAGCCGTGGGTAAATCGAATGCCACGCTTAATTTACTTAACGCTATGGGGAGAAAGTTTAGGCTGTCAATAAACTTTAAGTAGAGGTACCCGATAACATAATTTTATAGTCGTGCATAATTACTCGTGTTGTCCACTTTTTCTCGAGCATCATGCTCCGGAGGATAAAGTGGCATGGTAGCCGTTGGCATTATGGGCTATTTAAATGATTTTATTAATACCCACTCTTCTCACAGATAGATAACCTAAGAATTCGTCAAGCTGGCCGCCATGACAAGATTTCACTTCTTGTCTAGATAGTATACTTGCAAATGCTTTCATCTTTCTTAGCAGAGGTCTGCAATTCCAGTGGATTGATTAACATGACAGTCAAGTTTGTCTATGGGGTTGATAAGAGTTAGGTCAACTGCAATGACCATTGTATTGCTACTGCAACTCATGGGAACGATATTGACCTGTTTCCGTTTAGAGGAATGCTGAATCACATGAAACAAAAGAATGACAAACATTCTGCAAAATCCGTTTGCAATATATCAAAATTATATGTTACACGATCTTGAATACTATACAAATTCTCTACCTAAATCCAATGTGACGGTTTTCAAAATGGCCGACTTGACCGAAATTACCTTAATCAGATGCCCCTACTGTCGGTACACTTACCCTGCCAGAACTTTTGTTTTCCATTGCAGGGCCCTGTAAAATTACAGTGGTGGGAATAAAACGGGATACCCTGTATACATATACTGTGTATTCCTGAAGTAGCGATCTAAGACGTTAGGCCCACAACTCGAAAGTCCCAGATTCGAGTCCCAGAAGAGACATGGGTGTATTTCAAATAGAATGTGACTCATAATCGTGACGGATTGAAGTCAACACTTACTAGACTGGCCGATATAAAGTTTACGAAAGATTTTGTATCCCTGAAATAATGTCGCAAGATTCGGTAGGTGATTCTTCAACTAAAAATCATTTGAAGGAATTCGTAACTACGTAGTTTCGTAACTACATGTACTTAATGTCCGACGATATCGTCACAAATGACAGCATAGTTGTTGACATAATGACGTAAGCGGTGTCAGCGTAGCAAGTACAATCGAATATGTACCCAATACACTTGTTTATTATGATTGCGGAATACACTTAGAGGTGATTTATATGCTTGTAATATTAGATAATTTAATTCCTTGATCAAAATAATCTTTCCGTTGCTAAAACTGCGTAGGCAGCATTCACTCAAACGTTAATATTCCTAAAATAGATGTAAAGAGTACTACTTTGATTGTGATTTGTTACGCCAACACAGTTTACGCCATTATTTATCAATACATCACTTCATTTCTGAAAATGTCTCCATAACATCGATCGCTTGTAGCTGTAGATTTTTTAGCCCTGTGCACCGGTAATTTTCCAGGTGTGTTTATTGTCTTATTTCTTAACAATGAAAATCCATGGACTCGTCTGTGATACTTCATTTTTCTATTAGTAACTTGTGGTTTGTCTTATATTGGAATGACTTTTGATTCACCTAAAAGTTGAGCTAAACGTTATGTATTTGTGTACTAATATATAGCAGTACCGTTGATTTGATAAACAATTGCTTTTAACAAGTCAGTTTCACTTTCCTTTCATAAGTAACGATTACGATTTAATAAGCATTGTACCTGAATTATGCCCCTAGTTTTGTTTCAATTTATTAATTCTTGTTCAATATGTTTGTTTTGTTGCAGACTTTTTGAATAAATATCCTCTTCCCGATGGAAACTACGCAGATGATAACTGACCTTAAAAGACAGAAAATCAAAATGGAGAAAAGTTCACTGAAGAAACGTATTGAAACTGAGGACGACTCTAACCAAAATGTTCAATATATGCGTTGTGTTCCATTCCAATTTTCACAACCAAACTTTGAAGTTCTTGCCAATCTTCTCCCATTGCCTTCACCAACTCAGGTGCAAGTTGTTGACATGAATCTCTTAGATAGTGATGATCAAGTTCACGACTCTGACGAAAGTAAAACTTATATAGAGTTGCGTCCTGTTTCAGCCACCATCGGGTTAGAAGAAACAAAAGTACACATGACAAATATTATAAACGATAACGTTGGAGTGCAAGTGCTACCTGATCTAAGCACATATGAGGAAGGGAATTCTTTAAAAAAATCAACTGAAATTCCACATGGCATAAAACCCACGATTTATGGGGAAAAGTATGTAGGAGATAATTCATCTTCAGAAAATCCAGGTTTTGATCACAGTGACTCGCAGCACGACTTAGTAAATAAAACTCGGAGGAGGAACACCAGGAATGTCAAGTTGGAAAAGAACATAGCTTGTGTTCACTTGGGTTGCACGAAAATGTTCGGTACTGTCGGAGCAATGAAGCGTCATTTCTGTATTCACAATAAAAAATCAGTTTGTTTGACCTGTGGAAAGAAATTCATGAACGAATATCATTTGATTAAGCATCAGCTCGTACATACTGGGGAGAGGCGATTCCAGTGTAAATTTTTGGGATGTGGAAGGCGCTTTCCGGAGATTTACAACTTGCAGGCACACAAGAAAGTACACACTGGAGCACGTCCTTTTGTATGCTCTGTCAAAGGCTGCAACAATAGGTTTATTCACTCAGCTAATCTGAAAGCACACTTCCTAACACATTCTGAGCCCAACTTAATATTCTTTATACCTGAAAAGAAAACTTCTTAGAATATCTAACCTCCTCATTTTAAATGCAACAGAGTGGCTTTCATGTTCCACAAATTTTAATAGAATTTCAGTGTAGATTTTTTGGATGTGGAAAGCGCTTTCCTGAAAATTTCAATTTGAATCCCTTAGGAGAGTACATGTTTAAGAAAGGCTGTTTGTATCCTGAGTCAAAGACTGTAAGAAGACATTTATTCAATCGCCTAATTTAAAAGCACACTTTCTAACACATAATGAACGCAAATTAATATTTTTAACGCAGAAAGAATCCTTCCTAAAATATTCTCAGTCTTTACTTTAAACGCGAAGAGTGGCATTTACATTCCACAAATTTTATTAATTTTAACTGTTATTGTTTAAGGTTCAAGTGATAGTATGTTGTTCCCATGATTTTTGACACTATCAAGGTGACATAAGACTTGAACTAAAGTTCAGTCAACTGTAACAAATCAACTTGGAGAAGAAATGTGGAATTAATTGTGAAATTCATCCTTCAAATTCTTTTGGTTCATATCATAATTTATTGTAATATACATGCTACAAATTACATTGATCGATTAATTGTTGGATTTTCCAAACGAATACCTTCAAAAGCACTCAAGATATTGAACTCAGTAAATTTGTGTAAGTTTTGAAACTGAACATTTAATAGTTTTTCTTTACATACAATATATACCTCTATAACAATTACAAGATATAAGTGAGGTAAATTTCAATGTAATTTATTTGTTCTTTCCTATTAGAGTTAAAGAACAAAATATTTCTTCACCATGAAAAATACTACTACAAACATGGCTAATAATCTAAAGTATTTTATAAATATATTCATCATGTTATAGAACTTGTAAACATTTATTTCTGCTACAAACATGGCTAATAATCTAAATTATTTTATAACTATACTCATCACGTTATAGAACTTCTAAACATTTATATGTTGTATGCAGGAGAAGGTCATCTACTGCGTTCTATTAATATGTTTTGTATTGTGAAGATAATATAATTATATTTGTTGTACATTAATAACGCGTGTTACATTGTGGGAAGCAACAGCCTTATCTTATGAGCTCGAACGTGCATTGCGTTGTAAAAATCTAACAGGTCTGTATATTATGTTATGCAAAGCAATCAGACTATCTACTAAGCTCAAAGAACATGTGTTAGTATGTAAGCAGTGCTACTCACTTTAAATTTCAATTAGCTAGTAAATAACTTGAATTAAAAGTTTTGTTCATTCACATGTTTTCTGAGTATTGGAGAAATTTAAGTTTGATATTTACTTTCCACATTATATGTATATTATAAACTGTAATTGCTAATATCTACGTGCTCAAAATGTACTCCAAACTTTCTTTCACTATATAGCATTTCTAAACAAACTATAAGTGATAAATTTTCAAATTGTCCTAATTTTATATATGGATATGTTCTTAATGGCACTTCTTCATATATATTTACATATTCATTTTGAATAATGACAAAAGTTGTTATTGAAATATATTATTATATTCTTAATTTGAGAAATAGAAAATGTGTTATTAACATGTATTAAAATCGTTAAGATCAGTTAAGATATGTTTTTTAAAATGTCGTTTCTATTAGAAAATTATGTTTTCATTTTGACATTTAACAATAGTTGTTATAAATATGTATAAAATTAGTAAAATGAAATAGAGAAAAATATTCTGAGTCTAACTTGCTAATATATAAATGCTTTCATCATATAAAATAACAAGCGTATTCATTAAATTTCCAAACGTATTAAAGTGAAGTAGAATAATTTTGCTGTACATTTGTGTTTCATTTTACTGTGACTATCAGACAGAAAATTGATCTTTAAAAATCAATAAGAAGAATCCATGTGGGCTAAGCTGTACGCCTGTATGTTTCCTTTGTTAAAGTAGCACATTTTTCGTCATACTCTGCATCTTAAGATGAATAAAAAACTAAGCTTTTTCTCTTTGGATATTATCAGAAATCAGACTCCAAATATTAAGACAAAACAAACTAATCCTTAAATGTGACAATTTATAACAACGGCTATCCAGTCTATTTAAAATGGAATTGGCAAAATAGCTTCAGACTTTTAGTGTCTGTAAGCTGTTCATGGCATGTCCCTGATATCGGCCTACACTGTTTCAAAATCCAAAAAAATCATTTTTTCGAAAATTAACACCACACTTCTTACTCCAAACTGCGAACATCATATAGTCCACTTATATAAAGTTTCTTTAACCAAGGGAAACACGTCCAAACCATTCTTTTTCTGTTGACTGCAGTTCTTCAAACCGATAAAGCGGTTAAATCTTTTCAAAATGATTGAAAGATACATATAGTTGTAAGGTATGACTGAAGACATTTTGTGCACAGCCATATTTGAAGTAATATCCTTCGATAAAGAGACATGGCTACCAACGTCGGTAAAACTACTAGAAACACTCCTTTAAGACGTTTGTCGGAATCAGACGTGATGTTTGCGTTGATCTGGTACCGATTTATTCCGGTGAATGGTATCGCTGTAACAGAACCATTGTCCCAGACGGACCGAGAGTGAAAAACATAGAGTTGAATTTACGGGGAGTATGAGGAATAAAGCAATATTCGTTTACGATTTTATCAAGTTTATTTTGCACAAAAACGAAACATGAGCGATGACATTGTGAATTGAATTGTACTTATTTATAGCCAGGGGCGTCGCCGGGAATTTTACCAAGAGGGCAAGTCATTCAAACATACTATATATATCTGGTGAATGAGAGTGTGTGTGTGAGTGAGGAGTATATTACATTGTATATTTCATTAAGAACTTTTATTATTACAATACAGTTAACTATCTTCTTAAACGATTAATCTCCTGAAAGGTTATTAATTTCTCCTTGTGATAGCAATATCTTTTGTACTGGCAAAGCAAGACAGTACCAATTTCGGAATTCGTGTCAGAATGAAATCGAAAAATGAAATTCCCTCATACCTATAAATACTTCACCCGACCCTTAATTTGTTTCTTACTTTCTAAGAGAGAACTGGCTAGTAGCTGGTTTAAGGATGTAAAAGCATTTCAAAATTAAAATAAAAATGAAATAAGATAATTTCGAAATTAACGAAGTGTAATCTGAGCTCAAAATATACAAAATTTTCAAACAGTTTCTTATTATTAACGACTCATAGCAACATGTCCAAAATCTCTGAATAGTGAGGATTATTAAATGTCTTACTACCTGGCCTGTTAGAACTCGTTGTTCATTACAATGGGAATTAATGCAGTGTGATAAATGGCTATTGGAAAATTTGAAGTTACAAAGACAGAAATAGCATAACATTGTCATATGTAGAAGAGTTTCAATAATTCAGTTAAAGAAAATAGTGAGTAATAACTCTTACATCACACGTTATGTTATATGTCGAAGATTATAGAAAGAACATACATGTATTTATAAAACACTAATAGATAATTTAGGGGCAAGATTTGATATCAAAGAAGAGGTTGGTTTATTACGTAATGTTCTTGTTTTGCTTAACTTACAATCTTGGTCCAAATGATGCTATGTGAAAATGTACGATATCCAGCGTGTGTTGTATTGGTTGCTCCTTTGAAAATTGATCCACATAAAACATTATCAAACTTACTGAAGAGCAATAATAAAATTGATTCTGAGGAGCTGCAGGAATTTCATCTGTTCCAGGAACTGTGAATTTTCACGCCACAAAAAGAAATGGTATTTGCTTTCATGATTTTATAGATGATTAATGCTAGAAATATAATAAGTCTTAAAGCATCATTTAATGAATTTCTCATTAACGACATTGGCCTACCCTTAAATTACTTAAAACTTACTATACTCGCTATTTCCTGGCCATCGTTTAGCTACAGATAAAAAGATAACACCAAAAACTGAACCAACCAAGAGAAAAGAAACCTCTGGATCCCGGGTTTGATCCCGTCTCGTGCCATGTTGTTTTTGCAGCGGACAAGTAAGAGCTGCTTTCCTTGGAAACTTGCTGTGCTTGTTTTGCTTGTGATTTGAGTGAATAGGCAATTGAAACGCGTGTTACAGGTAGAACACGTAAAAAAATACGTTTTTCAATTGGCTACTCGTTCTAATCACAAGCAACGTAAGGTTTATGAAAATCAGCCTTAACGTGTAAACGTGTATTATATGGGCCCTCCACTTTGTTCACTACACCAATTCTTTTCTCATCCATTCGGAGTGTTGTCTAAAGGCCAGTAAAAATTCAAATGCAGATTCGTATTAGGATCGCTTAGTAATCATGCTTCATTTCTAATATATTTGAAAATAATTGATATACATGTATCAATCAAAATGGTATTTTCGAAATTGGGCTAGATGATACTTAGAGTATGTATCAAAAGAACCAACCCATAATTGAAAATACTTGTTATTGATGGAAAATATGAAAAAGTCGGCAACGCCGTCTTAAGTTACGGCATTCAGATATCTCGAAAAAAAAACTTTAAAATCTGAAACAGTTAATTTCATAAATGCTAATAAGTATTAGATAGCTCGCGTTTCAAATTTTAGTATTGTTCGTGATTTGTTCTGTATTTAAAAAAAATGGGAGATGTGATTACCAATGTATCTTAAGACAACAGCAGTGAACTTCATAAAACTAGGACTACGTTCAAAGAAATAAAAGTTACATGATGGTACAATAATGTTATTTAGTGATTTTACAAAGTATGTTTGTGTGTATAAAATGACGTATTTGTGATTATATTCATTAAAATGAATATTGGTATAAATAAGGAAAATTAACGGCAGTATCTGCAGTAGCCCCTTATGAAATGTATGCAATGACAAGCATAAAAACATACACAATATTATATGAAAATGGAAAAAGATATAAAGATTGAACTCCAGGATGAAGCGCCCTCCTTGCCGTAGCCCTTGTTTGAGACTTTTAGACATTTATGGTTCAGGGCAGAATAGGGTAGTGGAAAGGATGCGAGAATAAGTGAGCCAGAATCTAAGTTGAAAATGCCATCTCGGCATTTTGCTAATGTGACTGGGAAGAAATTCTTTAAAAAACCTTCGTCAAGGTGGTCAACTACTGGTGTCGAACCCAGGAACTCTTGAATGCGAAGCCAACTCTTTAATAACAGAGCTCAGAAGCTCGGCATGGTAAAGTGGTCTTGCTCCACCGGTTTTGAGGACGTTTCCTACGAATTGATTCATGCAGATGTCGCGTAATTTGTACAGTTCTCTCTTCGGTTTCAGTTTATAACCCTCGGGTATTACTTCAATATGGATAATGCCAAGCACTTTCACTTGGCTTAAAATGTTACGCTGTGGCAGCGATGATTTTCGGGACGTTGATTGATGATTCCATTGCGAGTCGCGAAAGAAAAAGACAATTATTAATCACTTCATGATGCGTTGCAGAAACCTTGCTTCATTTTCCGTGTTGTGAATCTCATTTCAACAAATGGTTATCCTATCTTGACGCTTGTCTTCCGTTATCATGTGTGTACAAACCCTCTCCTCCGAATGCATCATGGGCAAATCATATGTCAGAGTAGCCTAATAGTTGCCGTGCCTGATATCTAGTCCTGCTGAAATGCATAACTGTCTGCGAACGATTTGTAGGGAAATGAGTTTCAATCCTGTATTTTCGTATATGACTTGATACGGTATAATTAACACTCGTGTATGACCAACTCTCCATTTCTCGGGAGGCCAACAGGAATCAAAACAACTGTTTTATATTCCTTCCTACGCCTTTTAAACTACATCTGTCTGTGGACAGTGTTACTGTTCTCTCTCCGAACTGTTTCTGAATTCTGTACGGTCTCGATTTTCTGGAACTAAAGGCAAGGAATCAGCCACAACAGACTCTCCAATAACTCAAGCAACGGAATGAAGCTGACATTCAAACTACCCAAACACATTTTAGTAACCTTAGATAAACGGCCACAATCTGCCTCAACATTCCGCAAATGTATGCTGAAGTTGCAGTTCACGATTGCACACGTCATCGGTGAGTTTGGAAAATTCAAGGACGAACAGAGAGGCTGTGAAGATCAACCATGTTTAACTTACACCTTCCAGGTACCCTGGACAACTGTTGAAAACCGGCTCTAATAGTAGGGCTACAACAAAAAGTTCGATCGTTGAATTCAACACCTACTGAGTGCAACTCAACGAAAGGCACGCGTGGAGGCCTGCATTTTTTGCTCTTCCGGTACAAAAAACCTGTCTTTTTTATGGATTACCAAGAGTGAGGAGAACTGACTTCTGTACCGGAACCTAAATAGTCGAACGACTGTATATCGCCTTTCTAAACCACCTCCAAGCCAAAACTTTACTCCACGATAATGTTAAGTGTGTGGTAACTTTAAAGCCTGCGGGATGCGCAGGCACTACGAAAGGCGCGTGGGGGATGGGGGTAACGCTCCACATATTCTCAACTAATGACACAAAGTGAAGTCGCACGCTAGACCACATTTACCTCCCATGGTCTACAGGAATACCAAGAACATTCTACTAATCAATTTGAAAGAGGCTGAGTGCACTTCAGAGAACCAGGCATGGGAGCACTGAAAATAAATCTCCAGCGTGTTGGTGGAGTTTTAAATTCGGACCGCTCAATTCGTAGTCAGATGCCGAATAGTCTGAGGCACGGCGACTCTAGTTAAGTATGTAGTGAGATTCATTGCGTAATTCACAGTTCACTGCTAGATTCTGGAACTAACCATTAATGCTACCGTCTACTGCCAACAATTGAACAAACTGTGAGCACCTTTGCAATTGAAACTTGCTACCATTGCAGCAGGTAAATTGTTATGTAAAATATTGTATTATTTCTAGTTCATCTACAGTGCAAACATAACTTTAATGTAGCTGAGAGTCGTATTCTAAAGTTTTTGTGATATATATAAAAATCCCTGAAATATATATACATCGAACTACTATTTTAAAACTGCGGATGACTTTTTCTCAAGTACTCCGAGACGAACAAAAAAGCCAAGTGAAATCAAGCCGTGATTTTTTATTAATATAAAGTATATGATAATTATGTTTCGAGCATCCTATATTTGTCTGCTACTAGCTGAAACCGCCTGCGTAAAACCTCCCGAAAATGAAGAAAATGCACAGTGCGCGCATACACTTGGCGATGTTCTGCAAACAATCCGCACTTTCTTTGAATCAAAAATAGCGGAGAAGGCCAGGTTCGGTTAAAAGTAGTAACGGAGTAGTAAAATTTGTAGAGAGTAGAAATAGACCTAGAAGCTGGATAACTTCCATTAGCACTAATTATCTTTTATCGTAAGCACTTATTTTATAAATCACAGATAAGGAGCACTTATCACTGCAAAAGCACTACCACTTTAAAAGCATACGATTTCGTTTTATTACGTAAGTTCACCATGACCTAAAAGTGTAATGGCTTTTCCGTTAGATGTTAATTCCTTAAGATAGTGATATTAATATTCATAAAGGTATTTTATATCCTGCTAGTCTCATTGTCTGGAAGATAGTTCTCGTTAGAAAATGGAACGTTGCTTTGATAAAAGCCGAATTGAGGTCCTTCCTGGTGAACTAATATTAATGCATGATAAAAGTTGACATCGTTTTGCGGGATATGGTAAGATTCCGGCGCCAGGCTTTAGTTAAAAGGAGGTTACCCGGAAAAAGAATTTTAAAATGAGTAAATCTGTGTCAATGTTTGTTTTCGGCCAAGCCTTTTACGTAATAAGAAGAAAAAATCTTTTAAAGAAGGAATGCGGATCGGTTTAGTGCTTTGAATAGTAAAGACCTTAAAAAAACAATTGTGTTTTACGAAAAAAAACGGAATGCAGCCAATAAGAACACCGGAGCTTTTAGAAAAGGGTGTTTTTGATCAGTGGAAGGGTTTCTTAGGCTTGGTTTATATTTATGAACCCTTTGAAGATTGTCGCATTGTGTTTTATAAACGCAGTTAGCAAGTTGTAACCAATTGAGAACACTTGTCGAAGTTTTCTGCAGGTTAGCGTTGAACTCGAATTGTAATTTATCTGTATTAAATTATTAGGTAATTGTAGCAACTCGTTATAAAAAATGGGGAGTTACATACACCAGATTATATTATTGTTTCTATGAAAATTAATGTAGTGTCGTTATTATGGTATTCACAATGAATTGTTGTTTTCAAACTAAAATGAGGATGCACGACACGAATGTTGTTACTCGAAAGAATAACATTGTATTGATTTAATGATAGTTGACTTGTTCCGGTGTACTTACACAGTGGAATATGTAATTAAAATGTCCAGGAATTGTAGTACTTACACTAGACGAAACATAATCAAAGCACAAACTGCATATAAGTGAAAAAGAAACTCGTAAGCGCACTGGAAAATTTGTATTTTGCAACATCTACGTGAAACGTTGCAAACTAGAGGCCTCTAGGGAGTGGCGCCATGCAGCGGAAATTTTGGCGAACTTTATGCTCGAACGGGAAAAAGTGCATCTATATAGCCTTGTTCGTTGTGTTTTTTTTCTTTTTGGTAATATATTATACTAAATTTACTTTGTAACTTTTATGATATTTGTTTATTTGAACAAGTGAAGTATTTACATAGAAATTAAACACACGTTTTTCCTGGCATCATATCATATTGATCCACAGACAACGATTTGAAACGACGATAAATAAATTCAATGTATATTAAAAGCGAGGATTCTGTGAACTGAAGAATGTCCCAGCTTTCGTTTGTCACGAGTGCATAAATTTGTTTAAAATTAACATATTTAAAAAAATAGGAATTTAATATGTTAATAGCGAGTTGACAGGATGAAGCGAGGTCTGTTCGCTTTTATGGATTTTGGAATTGAAGGAAGTATCAACGATTTTCTCGAATCAATGAAAAGGAATATAATTTATTAAAATAGCTAGATTGAAGCGTGCAGAAATAGTAAGACATTAAATTATTTAAATCGGAGGTAACGGGAGTCTGTTTTTATACTGAAAACATGATCTTAATGTGTACAAAAACGTTTAAACTACATTTGTCGAAGGTTTTATAGTGAACAAGAATGATTTTTACCGACCGATTGGCCTAGCGGTTTGCGGCTGTAGCCCATTGACTTGAAGGTCCCGGGTTTGAGTTTTGGCAGGGGCATGAGTGTTGACTTTTACACTTAACAGCTAAGGGCAAATCGTGACGTGCTGTAGCTGAACGTTACTAGACTGTCTTAGATAAAAATAAAGTTTACTAAAGTGTCTTTCAAATCAAAAGTAAATACGAAATGTTCTGTAGTAACAATGCCGTAACCAGTTTTTGGGCAATGTTGCATGATTACCAACTGTAAAAGTATAAATTTGGTAATTGTGACACCCCCGCATGAAAGGTTGGCCAGAATTTATGTTCGTAATGATACTCTTTTACATGCTGTCATTGTATTTGTAATTGAAATGTGGCTGTGCCAGTGAATTTGTTAGTAAATAAATTACGGTGCTCTGTGTATTACAGAATAAAAAATAAATTCTAAATGTGCTTCATATGAAAACAGTGTTCAGGTAGTTGCCTGAGTTGGTGGTCTTTGCTATTAATTTGGAGGGCTTCGTTTAATTCCCAGCGGGGTCTGGATGTTTAATTGTGTAGTTTTGACCTAACAGCTAATAGACTAGAGACATGCCAATGTTTGCAGTACTAACGTAGCCTCAAAATATAAAAAATAACATTCTCAGGAGCATAATAAATAAATTAGCCGTTACATGCGTGCATAACTGAATATATTTTTCCGTGTGTTTAACAATGACTGAAATCATTGTTTGTATTTATTAGAGCCTTTGCGAGGTTTTGGGTTTGAAACTATTCTGACAGTTAGTCGCTCAGCGCTAAGGTCTTGATTTTACGCTTAACATAAGCCCTGATGAACACTTTTTGTCGCCTATCATGTCTTTAATATGCACTTTGTTAGGTGAAATACGTTAGTTCGCTTTAAATGTTTTTATCAATGAGAATGTACTCGAATTATGAAAATGAACACCGAATTTGTTTATTTAGTCGGTGAAACAAAGGTTTGTTTTAAATAGTATTTCTGAGTAAAGGACATAGGTTTAATTCTACAGAATGCTATGCGAATGCTGTAACATTAGGATACGGTGGGTGACCATAGCTTTACTGTGTTGAAGCTGTTAAGATTAGGGTTGGGTAACGGAAAGGATCTTTGACATGGAGTGGTTCCGAGCCTAATTAGTAGGTACCATCCATTGGAGTAGTAGGATAGGAATTTATATGAAGGATATGCAGTTGCAGGGACCTTCTAAGTACGAATCCAATGCGTTAGCAACGCTCACTAATAAACAGGAATATGATCAGCAAAGACGCTTGGTACATTGTCTGTCATTTGAGTTGTTTTTATATGTTTTATAGTTGCACATAGCGCTCTGTAGAATTTTGATTTTACTGCACTTTGAAAGTTGGTAAATCAATTGACTTGTGGAATTAAAACAAGTTACATATTGAAAAAACACCGGAAGCCAATAGACTAGAATTTGACTTGACTTAACTCCGGGAAAATAATTTCTTAAATGGTAGGGAATACTATGAGAGAGATGGCTAACTTATTGTCGATCGATGTGTAGACATTTAAAATTTTGGAAGTTTTTAGTAACAACCGTAAATGAGTTGAAAATGGTATGGAATATTAAAAAAACAATAATAATAGAGATGTTTAGTTTTATTGCCATAGGCCATATAGACATCCAATATGGAATTCGAACATGAAGATGAACTTAGTTTTGAAGTTTGTAAGAATGATGGCAAAATGTGTTCAAGTGGTTGGATAGAGAAAATAACATTATTTGAGTTGGCTTACATTAATACCTATTGCCACTAATACCTATTGAATTACCTGCCCCCACGCCTCCCATGCACTTAAATCATGAAGCTTTTAAACCTAGGCAATTTGAGTACCGTTGGAAACCTTAAAGGAAGACAAGTTGAAAGCAATATATAAAATTGATATTAGACCCGCACCCAAGCACTTAAACATGACATTTTCAAAAATAGGCAATATGGGTATCGTTGGAAGTCAAGTTGAAAGCAAAATATAAAATCCATATCAAACCCACCAACCATGTTTTAAAGACTTATATTTTTTTATTTTTTTCATTTTTTATTTTTTTTCATATAGTTAAACATTGTGAATATAATCGTTTCAGAGTGAAGGTAAAACTGATAGCAGCTGGAATATCAGGTCCACTGGATAGTCATCCGAAAAAAAGCCCTTACAGAAAACCGAGTGACAAGGTACGTAAGCACACGCACTCATTAACTTATAAATAAAAAAAATAAACTTACCAAAGGTTAAATGTTCTTACAATAGAGTAACATGTGGTTTTATTCATTCCAGGTATAAGACATATATTATGTATTACTATGGAATTCCAGAGATGGATACGTTTAACATTCAACGTAATTCACTAATGACTATCGATGATCTCATGAATGAAACGAACCGGGACATTGCAAATCTTTTTATCCGGTACACACATCACAAAAGTCTGTCATCTTTATTGTTCAGAACCTATTCACAAAAGGAAAACAAGCACGTGATATATCACAGAACGCGGATTAGCTCGTAGTGTTCAAAAACCCACGTGATAAATTACTAATCGAATACTTAGCAAGGTAAGTAATGCCAAGACGCAGTAAGGGTGTTGTAGAAGTATTTGAAAAAGCAACTGAAAAACCACAAAGTTACCTTATGTTTGATTTAACACAGCAACCGTCAGATGCTTTACGACTACGAACAAATATATTTACAAATGAAACAATGCATGTCTACGCACATGTAAAAGACATGCATACCCCCATTACCATCAGTTGACACTAAGATGTCAAGCCCGTCGTGAGCTCCGTCCCTTTGCGAATGCAAAAGTAAGCAACGGAAAAATATTCTTCAAAAAGCATCGGGGGCGGGGGGCTCATACGTACCATTGCACAAGTGGCAAAAACACAATAAATGGCAACATTCGCTTGTCTCCACGCCAGAAGCTACGTCTACGTCGGTATAAAAAGACACTAATTGCCCTCGGCCTTGCAAAGAGTAGTATTAAATGACGACGACAACTACTCCTACAAAAAGGTGGTACATTACTTCCATTACTATTAGCACCAATCGTAAGCGCAGTCGCCGGAAGTCTGTTTAACCAATAGTATGGCTCCGTCACAATTTCAAAAAATGATCCTTGTACCCGAACAGGTATCAGCACAAATGGTATCTACCGTTAAATCAACAGAATCACATCAAGCACGTCTCGATCACGAAATGCAACGTACAGATATTACACCCGGAGAAAAATGGAAAATGTATCAACAGGCTTTGCACAGGTACTTGCAACATGCCCCGCAAGACCATAAACCAATTGCATTACCCCTTCTGGATTCGGACTCATCGGCAGGCACAGCATCTTCAAACCCATTATTCCAGTTAATTCTCGATACGGTTCCAAAAACACTAAGTCGTAGAACAGGCGTCTTATTAAATCTACTGCTTGCATCCAATGGAATCAGTTGGTATTCAACAGGTGTGGTCAGCATATAACGAACCATTGTTCCAGGTTCTAATATCATTTATCTCGGTAATAAGGTGGTAAGGAAACGTGCACAACTTCATCCGATTGGTATTCAGTCGTCTAAGCAGGTTTTCCAGGAAATTATTATTCCCATTGAACTAATCAGTTTTCAGTTTGGGGCGGGCACAGTGCACATTCAGAAGGAAAGGAAACGCACTTTTCCAAAAGCAAAGAAGGGGAATGGTAAATTAAGGAAACAAAATACGAAATTCCTAAGCTTTAAGTATTATAAAATGTAACCATGTCCTTATCCAAAATGTATTATACCTATAACGATCCAGTATATCTAGGAAGTATAGCCAAATCCAAACGGGAAACGGGCAAGTCGATACAAACCATTAAACAGTGGTTAGCAACACAGGATGCATATACATTGCATGCGCCCCTACGTAAAACATTTCCACGAAACAATATTATGTTAGTGGACCAAACGAATTACTGCATATGGATCTAGCGGGTATGCAAAATCTGGCAAATTACAATGATGGGTATAGATATATACTATGTTTCATCGATGGGTTATCGCGGTATGCGACTTGTATTCCTATTAAATATAAAGCTCTAGCAGTAGTAGCGGAAGCCATTACATCTATTCTGAAAACGCTTAAACTACCACACTGTCAAACATATTTAGGTACGGAATTTTACAACCAACATGTAAAACGGGTATTTGACAAGTATGAGGTCAATCATTAGAGTGTACATTCAGAAATGAAAGCAGCTCTTGTGGATCGATTTATCCGCACACTCAAGGAAAACATATACAAATATTTTACCGCGGAAAAAATGTAACTTTACATTGACGTATTGAACACACTTGTTCAGAGTTATAATCACACAACACATTCCACAATCAGAATGGCGCCAAGTCATGTTAATGACACAAATGCCAATCGGGTATGGCACACACTCTACAGTACCAAACAAAAACGAAAACCTGTATGTACGTTGCAGTCGGGTGACTACTTACGTGTTGGCAAATACAAACAAACTCGAAAAATTATACCCACCCAAATGGTCCCGTGAAATCTCTATTGTGGATAATGTAATAAATTTATACCGGTAACATATAAGATCAAAGACTGGAACGGTGACCCCATCAAGGGACGGTTCTACACTCAGAAACTGCAAAAGCTGCTTGTAGGAAAGCAAACAACGTGCCTTATTGAAAGATTGTTAAAACGGAAAAAGGGGTGTTTCTACATCAAATGGTTAGGGTATCCTTCTAGTATGAATAGTTGGATACGTAGACAAACCATTCAGTCAGCTGCATGACGTCAGACACACAAGCGGAAGAGTTTTATGTAACCCTACCGTCCAATGCAAGTGCACATTTATTTAATAGTAATACCACAGCGTCCTATACAACTAAACTTGTACAACCCATACATCTCAGAGGCAATTGGGTGATAGTCAGTGCCCGTATGCCTTGGAGTTTTTAATAATTTTCCTCGTGATGAGGAAATCATTATTCAAACAGAAGGTAAAAAAAATAACGCAATATAACATTAAAATTCCACCCTCGTACTATGATTCAGTGCCGACATTGTTGGAAAGTATTCAACAAACTCTCAAGGCACAAGAGCGGGAGCAGGCACTGAAGGAATTCAAAAGGAATGGACAATGAAAAAGAACGTCTGCGTTGAGCTTTGGAGGTGTTATTCATTTTTACCGTATTAATCAAACAACTCGAAGCGGTACTCGGGTCTGCTGATGAGCATGACCTAGATAATGTTAGTGATGATCCGCGCAGTTCTGATGTGGAGTTTGAAAATGCTGTTGATGATCCACACATGTTGCACTATGATTTTACCCGAAATCTGGTATATATTAAACAGACGTTACCCTAAACGGCATTATGTGATTGGCATGACACCGGGACTCGAAAACCTGTTTGGGTTTAGTCAGGATCCAAACGTTGAAAACCGTAGCATACATAATTTCCTGCATAGTCGCCGTAAGCGACCCATCATTATTACCATTGCTGTGCCGTTTCAATGCAATCTCGATGCTAATATCCGGTCCGAAATTAACGTATGTCTGGATATTGTTAAACCGCAGCCGTATATGGGAAAGGTTATTCGTAAAATCAGTGTGCACGCGTACCAGTACGGTCAAATCGAGGCGTATACTTATAATCGACCGCAATACGTAAAGGTGGAAAAAATATTTTGATACGCTTCACGCAGACTTAGAAGACGAACGCGAGCCAAACATGCCATTCCAATTCGGAACGTCAAGCATTACGCTACACTTTAAACGCAAACCATGATATTAGTAAGTAGGGAAGATAGTTTCTACATTACACTAAGTTTCAACGTGAGTACTCAAACGTATAGACAAAATGCAGCAACACATTTTCGGAACATAATGAACCATCACAAAAACCTAAATGATTCGGCGTGGACGGTCGGACTAAGTGAGCTACATATTCCGCTTACGTGTAAAAATGTTATTAATGGGGAAAATATCTACTGGTTCGATAAAAGGATGGTACCAAAGTTAAACACCGTAATTCTCCGAGATATTATACCTCCATCCAGCATTTACTGGATGAAATGTCTACCATTACATCGTGGATTCAAATTTCCTATTCCAATACAGTGCAGTTCAAAACAAAAGATAATATACAGGCAATCCGGTTATCATCCACGTTGGCATTGCAATAAGGATTTGAACCTACCGTAAATATTCTAAAGGCAGGGACCATACAGAAACAACCCTATTTGAGTATTGGGTATCCGCAACAGGTGTTTGTGTATACGGACCTGATTCAGCCAAAATACGTGGGTGATACGGAAGCACCATTACTACGTATTGTTGCCATGAACGATATATATAATGGTAAAGAACAAAAAATTACGTTTGAAAACGTACATTACTTTCCACTAGCAAAACTAAGTTTCGATACCATCGAGATCCTACTAAAAGACCATGCAGGACGTAATTTGCCATTCGCATCCAGAACGTTGTCTTCGACGCTTCACTTTAAACGTCTCTCAAAATAAAAGTAGCTGTACATCATGGTCGTGGAATACCGTATTTCGCAGGACCTGTACATCAACGCGGACATGGTAGTAGAAGTTTATTTCACGGACTGTTTAGATTCGCAATGCCATTCATTAAACAGGGTGCAAAGGCTGTGGGTCGACAAGCGTTACAGACAGGAATCCAGGTTGCTGGCGATGTGTTGGAAAATCGTCCCGTTAAGGAATCTGTAAAGGCACGAATGCGGGTGGCGGTTTCAAGCTTAAAGACTAAAGCACAAACTAAGTTGGGTCAGTTGCTTAGTGGTAGCGGTAGACGACGGGCACGCAAACGTAGATCATCCAGACGTATTGGACCATAAGTAAACACCGCAAACGTACAAGTAAACAAACACAAGACATCTTTAGCTAAAGACCATGTCGTTCCTTACACCTGGTAGTACCAATGAATTCGATTTGGTATCTGTACCCATGACGCAAACCGCTATTGAATCTTCACGAATGGTGGAATACCGACCCATATCGGCACTCACCTCCGAAGGACCTATTGAGTTTGTTATTGCTGGAGATACATCCGAGTATATACATCCAGCATACCTTTACCTCTACGTAAGATGTAGAATTCAAAAAGCTGAAGGGGGTAATCTATCAGTAGCCGTAGCGTTCCACCTGCTGTTGCTGGGGATATCGTAGCACCCGTTAATAATTTCCTGCATTCACTATTTTCACAAGTAGATATTTCCCTCAACGGTAAGGTTATTTCATCTTCCTTAGGCACGTATCCTTATCAGGCCTACCTGGAAACCGTACTTAATTACTCCTGGGATGCCTCTAATACCCACCTGATCAGTGCATTATGGTATAAGGATACAGCTGGTCAGTTTAATACGTTAGGTAATGAGCATAAAGGCTTTCAACAACGTAATGCCTATGTTACTGGGAGTGCTCGATTTGAAATGATGCGTCGATTGTATACGGATATTGCCAGCATTGACCGTATACTCCCTAATAAGGTATCCCTATGTGTAAAACTCCATCGTAGTAGAGATGCTTTTTGTCTCATGTATTCCGCCAATTCCAGTTATAGAGTTCACCTTGATGAGTTCATACTGTATGCCCGCCGTATGGATACATCAGCGGATTTAGCACTTCAGTTAAATAGCTATATGCTCAAAAACACAGCCAAACTACCATTGACACGTGTGGAAACACGTGTCCATACCATTCCGCAAAATGTATCAACGTACACACTCTCTAATGTTTTCTTGGGAAACGTCCCCAAGGGTCTTGTGATTGGGTTCCTCGCAAATATTGCATTCAATGGTCAATAAAATGAAAATCCTTTCCAATTCCAACAATTTGATCTAAATCAACTTCATATTCAAGTAGGTTCGAAATCGTATCCTCCCACACCATTGACACCAAACTTTGATAACAATTTGTTTTTACCGTGTTGCCAAACCTTGTTTTCCGGTACTGGCATATTTCACCAAAGTGAAGGACATACAATTACCTTTCACGATTATCCTAATTTTTATACGTTGTATGCATTTATTCTGTCTCCAACAAGTACTCTAAACGATACGACATGAGATCGTTATGCATTATCCTGTCAATATTGATTTTTTTACTGAACGCTTAGTACAATCCATCACCTGTGTTGTCTATGCCCAATATGATTCCCTGATCCAAATCGATAAGGACCGTAATATTTACACCGATAATACGCTTTAATGTGTCAGCAATAGTATAAAAGGTTGTGTATACTGGTACCTTCTCTCAGTAGTGAGTAGGCAACAGCATGCGTGCGATAATTCATTTCTCTGCCTTTGACCAAACTGGCGATGAGGATTACATCGTCAAAGAAGTAGCTATTGTAAGTGTCGATGCTAATATCATGCAAAATTGGGTATTCCAAGCTCCTTTTGATCCCAGTGAACTCCCACTCACCATTCAGCTAGATAATGATTACCTAGCCACAAACGTATTTGGTATTGACTGGTGCGATGGTGATGTTTCGTACAGTGAACTATAACGTATCCTTGTTAAGTATACAAATTGCATTGATACTCTGTACACTCATGGAGAGCGTAGACAGAGGTACCTACAACACCTTCTTGATCTCACCGTTGTTAACCTCTAGTATGTGCAGTGTCCCAAAGCCATTCAATTTTTATTTCCTGTCAGTAATTGTGCTCATTACCAACACCAGTTTCCACCATTTCGCTGTTCACTATACGAGGCTCAGTGTTATGCCAAATACCTACAGTATCATGATTTAGCACAATACATGTCGCACAATCCAGCATGCGTATATAACCCCTCCCCCATTACTCCTAGCTCCAGTGTACGTACTGTGCATGATGATGATGATGATGATGAGTGTACCTCCACATAACTATGTGCAATAGTGACCTACTAGACGTGTTGTTGCGTGATTGCCGTACAGCATCCTTATTAAGTGGCATTTATGCACTGGACACAATACCTGCAATCGTTCAACCACCTGTTGCCTTAATTGTGAACCTAATTCCATCGCATCGTGAAGGTAAACATTGGGTTACCTTGTATATTAATAGGCAGTGCAGGGGTTTTACTTTGATCAACTTGCTCAACCACCGTCTAAATCACTTGTTCATTTCCTCCAAAGAAACTGTAAAGTCTACCATGTTAATGACATTCAGTACCAAGCTGAGAATTCTTTGCTGTGTGGTGTGTTTTGTATTGTACATCTGTACGTTAAAGTACGAAATGTAAATATTCAAACCAAATTGTATACTAAAAACTCAACATGGAATGATCAGCTTGTACGACAGTACGTTCAAAAAATAAAAAA
>JAGDQP010025289.1:0-27062 GCA_022664845.1 Lepisma saccharinum | reverse complement strand
GTAAACTCGTTAAGAAGAGGTTATGAGCCGAGGTTAGGAATGATTAGAAATCAACGTGGAGATCTTCAGGCTGATCCGACTAAAATTGTCGATGTATGGAAAAGTTATTTCGACAAACTTCTTAATGTATACAACGGGGAACAAACAGAGGAATTTGAAATCCCGATCGCAGAACCCAGGATTCCCGAACTTAGCGAAATCGAGATAGAAATGTCGGTAAAGAAATTGAAAAATTTCAAATCAACAGGAATAGACAATATTCCAGCCGAATTAATTAAAACAGGAGGAACGGCACTAATCAAAAAACTACATAAATTGATAAGTGCTATATGGAGAAAGGAGGAGCTCCCAAAGGAATGGAAAACCTCAATAATAGTTCCGATTTACAAAAAAAGGCGAAAAATCGGACTGTAATAATTACCTCGGAATCTCGTTACTTCCAACCTGTTACAAGATATTAAGTAATATTCTGTTAACACGCCTAAGTGTATACGTAGATGAAATAATTGGAGATCACCAATGTGGATTTAGAAGAAATAGATCCACGTTGGACCAGATTTTCGAATTGAGACAAATTTTGGAGAAGAAATGGGAATACAATGGGACGGTTCGTCAGCTATTCATTGATTTTAAGAAAGCTTATGATTCTATCAAAAGTAAAAAGTTATACAGTATCCTGGTACGATTTGGAATTCCGAAAACATTTGTTCAACTAGTGAAGATGTGTCTCAACAACCCCATAAGCAGAGTACGGATAGGTAATAATATGTCAGATACAGTAGTTTCAAGATTCGCAACGGATTGAAACAAGGCGATGCCTTGTCTACTGTTTAACTTTGCGTTAGAATATGCGATTTTAAAAATTAAAGGGGACTAAAAGGGAGTATCATTGACTGGTTTGAATCAACTGTTTATATACGCGGATGATGTAGATATAATAGGGGACGATATAGATGCACTACAAAGCAACACCGATGTCTTAGTAGAAGCGTGCGATGAGATAGGTCTACAGGTAAACATAGATAAAACAAAATACATGATAACAAGCATGAAGGAAATGCAGGGAATGAAGGAAATAAAAACATAAGAATTAGGGATGAAGTCATAGAGAAAGTAAACAAATTTAAATACTTGAGAGCATACGTAACAACCAGAAATGAGGTCACGGAAGAAATAGAAAGTCGCTTAGTATCGGGTAACGCATGTTTCTATTCAGTCCAAGAACTTCTACCATCGAGATTAATATAAAGGAAATTGAAATTATACAGAACGGTTATTCTGCCGGTAATTCTTTACGGTTGCGAAAGTTGGAGTACGATCCTAGCAGATGAACATAAATTACGTGTATTTGAAAATAAGGTTTTGAGAAAGATATACGGTCCTAAAAGTGACGAAATGACTTTAGAATGGAGGAGACAGCATAATGAAGAACTCCACGGACTGTACGATTCACCAGACGTAAAAATAATGAAATCGCGACGACTAAGGTGGGCAGGCCATGTAGCTCGCATGGGGGAAAACGAAGATTATATCCTATCATGGTTGGAAGCTCGGATGGAAGTAGGCCATTGGGAAGACCGAGACGTTGCTGGGAGGACAATATTAGAAGAGGTCTTCGAGAAGTAGGTGTTCGTGATGAAAACTGGCTTGATGTTGCCCAGAATAGAATCCATAAGCCAGAATAGATGAACTTGCGAGTTCCATAAGCCATAGAGTTAGTTATACTTTAGCTTCAAGCTATCCTGACATTTTGACTACCCTAATGTTTTATTTAGCTTTGCCAATGCCAGTTACATTTTGGGAAATATTGAACCTAAGATAAATATAATACACTGTTAAAGTGTACTGCAACATTTTATTCGGAATTCCATGTTTTTCTTGCTACATAGACATTTGTCGGATACTTAATGCCAAAAATGGTAGCTGCAAGGATGTCGTCACTCGTCAGCCCGCGGTTACTGAAAATTCACAGTTCTCCAAGACTCACATTCAGAGTACGTGTATCAATCCTGATTGCATTTCTCGAATATCGTGCACGTAGATTCACTCATGTGGACAATTTCCCCAGACTTCCACGATTGAATAAGCACTTGAATTCGAATTCATTTGTGGTCTTTTGGCATTGGCCCGCTTTGATACGCTGTCAAGGGTAATGTGATACCCTAGGATGTGTGTACCCCCCTATTGGGTGTTTTTTTTGCTATTAATTTTACATTCCATAATGGAATGTATTGAAAGCGGCTTGATTTTCTTTGATGTTTCCGAAATTTTTAGGATATATGTACCCCCCCCCTATTGATTGTTTTTGTTGTTAATGTCTGTATTCTGTAATCAAATGCGGCTTATTTGTAGAAAGCGGCTTTTTTCCTTTGATGTTATCGGATATGTGTACCCATCGGTACAAATCTCTGGGGTTACACGTATCCTACGACACCGGCTATACGAAAAGTTGAGGCCACGGTGTAAGATAAGTAGGTGAGGAACACGGTGTAAGATAAGTAGGTGAGGAACACGGTGTACGATAAGTAGGTGAGGAAGCAACCAAGGATGTTATAAAAAAGAAGGATATGGTATAAGCTATCTCTGCTGCAATCAAAAACGTTATACTAAGATAGACCTATCAACGCTATGTGTGGTAGACTCAAAACATGACTACACTACCGGAAGCTGGCGAGACGCTTAGTATAACGTTTTTGGCTGCAATACGAGATTGAAGTCAAGTAACAAATGAATTCAATTGGTAGTTCATGACAACCGGTGTTCATACGCCATATTTGTCGCCCACTTCCATATAAAATTTTCATATTTTAAATATATTTCGTAAGTTGATCTATCTAAACAAATACATTTTTCCTTTTCTTGCTTATATGGCATTTGAAATTATATTAAATCTCATTTTTGCCCGTAAAAGTCTTTTAAAAATCTTTTAACTTCTTTAATTGCCATTTTTAGTTTTGAATTTTTGCCTTGCACTTTTGATTGTATTGTATTGTACTTTTTTCTATCGCGAACAGGCTTCTATGGCCCGCTTATCTTCACTTTTAATCTTCAGTTCAATATTCTTAGAGTTACTCTTTTATAAGTTCGAGACTAAACAAATACAGCTGTCGTGATTTGTTTCGCGTAGATGCATCAGTATGAGTGATAAAAAAAACCGAAGATATCGACTTTCAAGGAAAAGAAATATTTGTACGCGTATGTTGAGGCAATTTATCTTCTGACTATAATTTATTTCTGTAGTCAATGTACTTTAGTAGCTGAATCAAAGCTTGAGCGTTTACTTTTTAAGCAATTAACAAAATCGATTCGCAAGTGTTGGTAAACAACAGATATTTTAGATCCCAGTCTACTTCAAGGCAAAACCGTCTGTCTGGTTTGGATATATAGCTTAAACGTATTTCACTTTAAATTGAGTATGGTATAGTTTAATAGCTAGGAAAAAGTTCCTATTTCGTGGTGAATATTGTTTTATCAGAAAATAATGTGCAAAATCTATTTAGGCTTTCCTATATTATGCATTGAGCATTATTCATGGAATTGAACAGTTAATTTGAACTAACATAAAATAAAGTAGGATGGACTTTCTAAATACTCCCTGAATACCGTAACATCTAATCTAACATATCCTAGCATATACCAAAATGAAACATAACTTAAGGTAACTAATTTATACTTAGCTAACCTTATAACTACTTCTATAAAGTAATCTCACATTAACGTAATTGAGTGAACGATTCGGGGAAGTATGTTAAGTCCAACCCCTAAAGAAGCCCTATTTATCGGTTATGTCACTGTAACATTTTAACGAAATCATTAGTCAGAGGTTAAGGAAAGAAAATCTCGAATCAAATTAAAATATTGTTTTCAATTTGCATCATTGTAGAATGTAGATTGAACATAATAATACAGGTGATTGTAAATGTACTGTGCAAAGAATGTTGCAAAAACACCCTTTTTTGGATCTTGGACTTGATGGACTTTACGTACTCCCCGATATCATAATGACTCGTTATAATCTAGCGTAACTCTAACCTAATTATATACCAAAATAAAAAGATAATGATATAGTAGGTATACGTAAGTTACATTGAAATAACCGTAGAACTACATTAAATTTACCTAACGTATTTAACTAATATTGAAATATATACATTTTTCATCTTTAGACTAATTAAACTGAAGGGCGTGGAAATTATGACTAATTATTATGAAATTATTAGACTAATTATGACTGACTCTTAAACTGGCAGGTTCTTATCATTCGTTTAATATTCTCCATCTGTACCCCCTTCATATTAATAACAAGTCAGATGAAGTGATCCATACACCGTTGGATTCCTTGATGGTCTGAAAGGGCGAGGAAAACTAAAACTGACGGGTCTTCTTCATTCTCTTAAGTTTCTTCATCCTTACCCTGTAGATTTCAGTAAAGATGAACAATACACCGTTGGCTTCCTCATGACCCGAAAGGTGGGGGAAATATCACGTTGGCTCTATTTTCTGATTGTTTTTAATGTCGGAAAGAATGAAACCAATGCCAAGATGACTTGGATAAGTAGTATTTGAGCCATGTATTCAGCAGGATTTGTATTAAGCATCGTTCACCATTATACCTCGACTTTCTGCATAAGCACTCTGTCTCTCAAACCCAATCACGAGCTTAGTTCGGATAATACTTTAGTGGTTCCTTTACAATTTACGTACTCGATAAGGACGAAAATCACAGATTATTCAATCAAGTATGACTGTGGTAATAACAATGCTTCGAAAATCCGTAATGAGAAAGAAAATTTCTTTCAAGTAAAGATAAGATAAGATAAAATTATTTGCATGGGCGGTAACAGCACTATGGCTTACGCCCGTTCTTTCAAGTAAAGTTTTTAAAGTTCTTGCCACGACCGTAGCAGTCAGATGTCCTATCAGTATGATTGTTCCTTTTAAGACTATCTGTACGAAATCTACTAGCTCTATATAATCAACTGCATACAATTAGATTATATCATCTTAGATTGAGTTAAAGTGGTATATCTACTTAGAAGCAACATGAATGTAATTAGATTACATTGCCAACCCGGTGAAACATTTAAATTTTTCAAATGGCACTACGTCGTGTTATTGGGTACTTGGAATCCTCTAGTGTTGATAAACAACATACGCGAAGCATACGCCACAATGTTGCAAACTATGGATAAAGCATTAATGAATTAAATTGAGTTATAAGGCCTTTAGGCAACTTTGACTCAGGCCAGATGGATGATGATAGAATGAATTGGTGGAATTAAGAAAGTGGGAAGAATCGGGAGAACTCCGAGAAAACACGCCCACACGGCATTTGACCCCCACAAAGTCCACATGGCATGACATGAGGTCGATTCTACGATCCTTAGCACAGAGAGGATAAGGCATGAAATGAAATTTCCTAATACAGTGCGTAGTTTGTATAAGATCGCGAAAACCTTTCTGTCTTATCCATAGTTTGCATCACTGTGATGTATGCTTTACCTATGTTATCATCACTAAAAGATGTAAAATACTTAATAACATAACGTAGTGCCATTTGAAATTTTTAAACATTTTCCACGTTGGCAACACTGATAACTCGGTGGCGTGTTTTCACTCCTGATATCCACCATGATGTTGGAAAGGAAATTTTCATTGAACGCATCCTTTCTGATTTATCAAGGAGTAGCTGATTACCCTGCGTTGCCCGGGTATTTATTTATTCCAATCTTCTATTAGACAGGAAAAGGAATTAATTCTATCGATGTCATTTTGGACATTTTATTTTTCACCCATCACCTCCCATGCCGATGAGGGCTGAAATTGGACTTAAACGGCATCGGGAGTGTGAATGTCACTATTCATCTCAGCAATCCCGAAAACTGTAGGTTCGACATTAATATCGGTTGTTTTAGATAATTTTACATGTCACGTTCTTCTCACCCTCAAAGTATATTTTACAGATTGTAAGTGTACAAAGTTTGGTTGAAATTGATCCAGGCGTTCTAGACATACTCCAGGCGTTCCAGAGTACCTGTTGTTAGGCGTCGACTTTGGACTCCAAGTTGGAAACCCTTAAATTTTAGCCGTGCATTTTTGCTATACCTTCATACGTTACAACAGGAATCACAGAATTACAAAATAAGGAAAAAGATCTTAGTGACCGATGTGGAAATTCACACACGTTTCAGATATACAGGCTAGCAAAGCGTGAGAAAATGAATTTTTGGAGCTTGAAATTCCTAATACCTGGAACAGTAGAGCTGAGGATGCATAGTAGTGTCATAAACTTCAAACCTACTTTATCCAAAAATACATGCAAAATTGTGCAATAGGTGCGCAGTGGACCAGGCGATTGTCGTAGGTCGAAATAAGCATGTATTAGACGATTTTCGTATGAGTAAAGATGACATATGTAATCACCATCATATAAACTGCAATGGTATTCTCTCTCGTTGATATCAAACAAACAAAATCATTCGTTGAAAGTATGTAATTCTTATCCCTGTTCGTTATGGAACCACTAATTTCTTTAAAAATTCTTTGTCATATCAAAGCTGTTTTGCATATCGATTTTTCACGGAGGGATTATTGTTACCTGCTGGAAATTCTTCCTATTCGTTCTCATTTTGACCCATCATTACTTCAGAGAATTTCTGGAAATCCCCTACTTCCTGAGAGGAATACATTACATTTACATTACGCAACTTTGAAATATGCATTTTTGGATAAAACAGGTTTGAAGTCTCTGATGATACCAAGCCGCTTCAGCTTTACTGTTAAATTTATTGGAACTATCAAGCTCCTACGCTTTCGCCAGCCTATAGCTCGGAAACGCGGCGGAATTTCCACCTCGGTCACTAATATTTAGATTATTTAAATATTTCCCTGTGTGTATATTTTCTTTCTGTAGCTCCAAGGTTGTCACTTGACTTTTGTTACACCCTATATATAGTTTTGCTTGGCTCTTTGCGAAATGTCTGCTGAACAATTACTGACATTGTGTTTCTAGAAATAAGAAAATTGGTTTATTTTGTCTGTTTTTATTGAAATTTTTCAAAACAGAAAGATTCAGAAGAAATTAACTCTCTGCATCTGACTGAACTACATTTATGGGGAATGAGATGACGACCAAGAAACAAGAACGCGACGCAAGTGTGATGAAGACAAACATTTGCCAGACGAGGCAGATGGACTCAGAAACGAACTATTTGACAAAACTAAACTAAACAATTTAGATTAAATAATTATTGGCCATAAACCTGAAGGTTTGAGCCATCTGAATAATTATGCAATACAACAAAATGAGCTATCTTCTTCATCGTCATCTTATTTCCTATTGGGGAAATTCATCGACCTCCATTAATACGATACGTAGAGCTCGATGGGGAAATTTGAGCCAATTATAATTACAAACTACGGTGACCAAGATGGCGGAACAAGTTGTGACCTCAGACTTCAATTATTTTTGCTAAGGGTATCCCTGTGGTTAGCAGCAAGGATGTTATAAAAAAAAGAAGGATATGGTATAAACTATCTCTGCTGTAATACAAGGTTGAAGCCAAGAAACAAATGAACGCGCTTGGTAGTTCATGACAGCTGGTGTTATCCGCCATATTTGTCTCCCACTTCGATATAAAATTTTCATATTTAAAATATTTTTTTATAAGTTGATCTATTTTAACAAATGCAACTTCCATGGTGAATGTTTCGGGTAGACGCATCAGTAGGAGTAGTAAGGAAATGAAGAAATCAACTTTCAAGTATAAGAAATTTTGTATGCTGAGGCAATTTGTTTTCTGACTATAATTTATTTCTGTAATCAGTATACTTTAGTGCGTAACTGAATCAAAGCTTGAGCATTCACTTCTTTTAAGCAATTAACAAAATCGATTCACAAATGTTGGTTAACAACAGATATTTTAGGTTCCAGTCTAACTTTAAGACAAAACCGTCTGTCTGCTTTGAATATATAGCTTTACGTAATTCAATTCAATTATATATAGTATAGTTTAATAGCAATTAAAATGTTCTTATTTCGTGGTGAAAAATGTCAAAAATAATATGCAAACTTTATTTGGACTTTCCTATATCATGCATCGAGCATTATTCACTGAATCGAACAGATAACTTGAACTAACATAAAATAAAGTAGGAATTAACTTTAAATGCCCCCATGAATACCGCAACGGCCACATCAAATTAACCTATCCTAGCATTAATCAAAATGATACATGACTTAAGGTATCTAATTTATACTTAGCTAACCTTAGAACTAATATGCTATAAAGTAACCTCACATGAATGTAATTCAGTGAACGGTTCGGGGAAGTATGTAAAGCCAAACTAAAAATAATGATATATTAGGTCTACATAAGCAACATTGAGATAACCTAAGAATTACATTAAATTTATCTAACCTGACATGTTTACTAATCTTGAAATATATAAAATGTTCATCTTTTAGACTAATTAAACTGAAGAGTGGGAGAAACTATGACTAACTCTCAAACTGGTAGGTCCCTATCATTAGCTTAATATTCTCCATCTCAATAACTACAAGTCAGATAAGGTGGGCATACATCCTTGGATACCTATGGTCTGAAAGGGTGAGGAAAACTATGAATTTGGCTCTAAAACTGGCAGACCTTTTTCATTGGTTTAGGTTTCACCATCCGTACCCTCTAGATCTCAGTAAAGATGAATAATACACTGTTGGATTACTCATGGTCCGAAAGATGGGGAAATCAATCACATTGGTTCTGTTGTCTGAATGTTCTTAAAGACGGAAAGAAAGAAAACCAATGCCAAGATGATTTGCATTGGTGTGATTGTATTTACGCCACGTATTCAATAGGATTTGTATTAAGCATCGTTCACCATTATACCTTGCCAAGTGAGTTTTCACTTTTGTGTTTCACCTCATGTAATTACGTCCAAAAGCACTCTGCTTCGAACCCAATTACGAGCTTAGTTTGGATCCCTCGTTAGTGGTCCCGGTCCTTAAAATTTTCATGCTCGATAAGGTCGAAAAACCAACAACAGATTATTCATTCAAGTATGACTGTGCTTCGAAAATCTGTAATGGGAAAAATGGGAAATGTATGTTAAGTAAAGGTTTTGCCGCGACCGTAGCAGTCAGATGTCCTATCAGTGTGATTTTTTAAAGCCTATCTGCATGAAATCTCCTAGTCTATAAAATCAACGGCATACAAATAGATTATATCATTTTAGATTAGGTTAAAATATTATGTATACCTATAAGCAACATGGATGTTATAACAATCAAGCTCTATGTTCATTATGTTGTTTATTAAACTAAGGTGACATGGATATATGCTTAATGCAACAAAAACTATATTATCGTAACAGTTTCAGCTATCTTGCAGAGCCTTCCTCAGATTCAAACTAAGAAACTCGACACAACTGAATGTAAATACTCAATGGCTTTAGTTTAAAAGTCTCGGGAGAACAAACTGTTAGTTTTGTTGGTTTAAGAAGTTGATCTCTCGAGGCTTTTAAGTAACAACGTTTCATGATTATTTTCAGTTGTGTCGAGCTTTTCATTTCAGTCTGAGCAAGACTCTGTTAAAGATACGATGATGTTACAATATCTTAGCGTTTTTTGCGTTAAGTATATACAGTATATAGCCTTGTCAACTTATTTTAATATACTAGTAACAGTGTTCTTTTAAATGTTGACAGTGATGTCAGGGTTTGTGGTATCGACTAATATATAGATTTTCCATTGCAGAAGAGAAACACAAGAATTTAGAATATTCATAGACTTTAGTATCGCCAGTAAAGAATACACAAGATGTAAATTTTGGAACTGTTCTTAACAAAAATGTTCCTCTACTGAGTATTGCTACCTCACAAGATGACGTTTATTCATCAACTTTTATGTAGACAGTCAAGGATGTATAAAATATAATTTTTGAAGCCATTAAAATAAAGTGAAATTTAGATCTAGGTTTAATTTAATCACACAATCTCAAATTAATCAATAATTTAAAATACTATGAAAACGGACATAAATGTTCGAAAGTTTAAAATTTGTTACTTGTAAATTTGATTATGGTGCTAAGCATAAGGGTGAACTTTACTTTTACATATGACAGAAAAGAGAAAAAAGGGTTGGAGGGAGGTGGGTGTGAAAAAAACATACGGGCTCTGACTAGGATTCCAACCCAGGACCGATTACATCAATGCGGCAGGAAGAAAAGAGATATTGAGGTACGTCTTGCCAAAGATTTAAAAGAGTGCTTTGGTCAATGTTTGAGGGAATGTACAAGCAGGCCTACATAGTACATTTATATATATTCCTTTATAAAGCGTTGTCTGGTAACTGAAAAATTTTGAAGTCTTTTAAAGTTGCTATTTTTGAAAATATGTAAATGTGAATTGTCTTTATGTTGCCATTCATATCACGCGTAAGTTTTCTTCTCAATATTAATGTAAAGATCTAATAATTACATTTCATACGGCTCTAATTCAATTTGCATATCAAATTCAATAACTTGCGAACACTTCTTAAGGAAAGGAAAACAGACTATTATTTCCTCAAGAGTTCTCCCAGCTGTTTCGTATTACGTTGCAAACGAACTTTCAAAGAAAACCGGCCGTGCAGTTCTTTGGTTTGCCATTGTTGAAAGAAATATGATCATATCAATGTTCTGCATACAACACCTATTATTGTTTCTTTCTTTTCCGAAACAAAAAGACAATAACTTATCTGTTACTGTCATTTTTGCATCTGACGTTTAATACGTTTCAGTGGTATATTTTAGCCTTTTTTCAGGTGCGTGAAGTTGGAAGGACCACCACAAGCTCAAATTCTCAAACGCGCTCCAGACTTGAATACAATTTCAGCTTTCAGAAAAACAACTCTCAGAATTTGAGCTTTCAATATAAACGCTCTAAGTCCATTTCAAAGGTGGTCCTGCCAACTTCACGATACAGGACCAAAAAAAAATCAAATTCTAAAACTCGCCCCAGAATTTGAGTAGAATTTTAGCTTTCAGAAAAAACAACTCTCAGAATCTGAGCTTTCAATATAAACGCTCAAAGTCCATTTCAAAGGTGGTCCTGCCAACCACCAAAAGCTCATATTCTCAAACTCACTCCAAAATTTGAGTACAATTTGAGCTTTCAGAGAAACCAACTCTCAGAATTTGAGCTTTCAATATAAACACTCGAAGTCCATTTCCAAGATGCCCAAAATAGCACATTCACGTTGGTCGGTATGGGCATATAAGATTTTACGATATCGATCTATATCGTTGATCAATATTGGCCAAGATGTTTGCCATTTAATATGGGACCCATGTCGTTGAACGATATCGATCGATGTCGTAAAATCCAATATGCTCATATCGGCCGACGTTAATGTGCTACTTTGGCACCTTTCAAATGGACTTACAGCGTTTATATTGAAAGCTCAAATTCTAAGAGTTGGTTTCTCTGAAAGCTCAAATTGTACTCAAATTTTGGAGTGAGTTTAAGAATATGAGCTTTTGGTGGTCTTGCAGCGTGAAGTTGGCAGGACCACCTTTGAAATGGACTTTGAGCGTTTATATTAAAAGCTCAAATTCTGAGAGTTGTTTTTTCTTAAAACTCAAATTGTACTGAAATTCTGGAGCGAGTTTGAAGATTTGAGGTTTTGGTGGTCCTGTAGCGTGAAGTTGGGAGGACTACCTTTGAAGTGGACTTAAAGCGTTTATATTGGAAGCTCAAATTCTGAGAGTTGGTTTTTCAGAAACCTCAGATTGTACTCAAATTCTGGAGTGAGTTTGAGAATTTGAGCTGTTGGTTGTCCTGCCAACTTCACGCACCTCCTTTTTCCTTTCTTCTTTGTGGTCTCATGGTTTTATATAGGCTATGTGAAGTAGATAGATTTTATACCAAATTATTGATATGTTTTAGAATAGTTTAGTTATACAATCCAATTAAATTTTAACTAAAATCAGAAAAGGTGAATATTTGGACGGTAACAGAAAACTAACTTTCATTAGATTACCAAAGCTCTCTTTTCACCAAATACTTGCTACATGTGGGTGAAAAACAAACTAGGCCCACCCTTCCGCCTGTGTTCGCATTTTCTTTTTTGCCGCCAACTTGTTGCCCGCCATTTTCTTCTTTGCCGCTACCTTGAAATGTCTACGATCACGTACTGCAGTAATACGTAACGATTAGAAATCGGGACTTGAGCCCACCCTTCTATTTTTAGCGCGCCTTTCTATGAACACCATTTTTTTTCTGCTGCCATCTTGAAATTCCTATGAGCACGTACTGCAGTAATCGGACCCATCCCGCCACACCCTTCAATGAGGACGCAGAAGAACCCCATTTTACAGTTTTCGAACATTCCCTTTGGTGTCCACCGGAACCAGCGGCCCCATCAAATTATAAGCCTACAAACCTGTAAGTGACTAAGGTCAGTAATCGTGTAAAGGATCACTCGATTCGGTTCACCCGTTTAGAATACTAGCGAGATCATACTTCGTCACTTTCCCGTTGGCCTCCATTTTATTATGGCCACCATGTTGAAATGAAATGGTGCGACTGATAACTTTTGCTGTTCCGGTTCAGTTGTCTGTGGCACTAACTTAAAGTGTGTAAAAGCTCATCGCTCTTCGGGTCAGTGGCGTAGGTAAGGGGGGAATATGGGGGATATATCCCTCCCCCTTGACTCCAACTTTATAAACTTGGAAGGAGAGTATTTCCACAACAAAAGAATGAAGTTATGTTTGGAAACATATAATTGTTAGTTGAAATATAAAATTAATTGTAAGTGCGGTACCAGCACTATAGCTTACGACCGTCCCGATATAATTGTAAGTTTATTCTAAACAGACAAGAATCGTATTGTACATTCTGCGTTGTAGTTTCACACTTAGGTAGATGTGGTAAATAACAGTTAGTACAACCAGTAATATAAAAATTCTTTGACATTAATATCAATAGCGCCAGTAAAAATAAGAAAGAATGAGAAAAGACGATTTCTAGATAGTAGATACTAGATAGACCCAAGAATGTAGTGATTCCTACAGATAGACCCAACCCAAAGTGGGCAGAACGGAGAAAATTTTGAACATAAAACATTTAAAATCTACGGTTGAAGCAGTTACTTTCCATATAGAGAAATAACTTTAACATACGTTCTCGTTACATTACACATGAATTATAAATTAAAATTACACATATTGGAAAGTTACGGTTGTATGATCTAATGTGATCTTTCAGATCATAAGGAAGAAGATAAAATTTTGGTTAACTTTATTTTCTGTGTGCAATATTAGTACCTTTTGACTTCGACCTGTCACGATTATACGAGGACAACGCTTGTTAAATTTCACAAATATCCATGCCCTAGGTAGAATTCGAACCCGCAACCTTAGAGACGCTGGCCTAATGCGTCGGACTATACGACTACCTGGGTCGGCTATAAAGGGAGAACAGTCTAACCAATAAAATCAATTATAGAAATTTGCGAACTTTCAATTAAAGATTTTTTTGCCTGACTAGTTGAAGCTGAATGATTTTCTGCATTAGCGAATGAAACTCTTTATATCACCTACATGGGAAAACTTTGTTGTTAACTACGACAATGATGAGTATGATTTCTTAAAAAACAATGTCGGGATTTAGCGAAAAGTGTTTGTCAAATCTGATATATTTTGGTGTTAATTCCGAAACCTAATTTAATGAGAATATGATGGAAGTAGAAGTTTGCTAGGAAATTAATATATATATATATATATATATTGAAGACATACTGCAACTGTACCCTTCTGCAGTTGTGCCCCACTCACTCACTCAATGTGGGAGTATTTAAGACCAATGATATTCAACTGATATTGGATTATTTAGGATTAATTGGAACACTTAATTTACGGAAAGCGCATTTTTGTGGAATTATAGAGACTGCAAATGTTTCACCTATAACTTAAAAAAAATATGAAGTATGAAAAGACGGATATAAAAGTATAACGCAATCCACGATTTTACAGAATTAACCCAATTTGTTTTCGAAGCAATTATCCATATTTCTTTATTGCACAATTTCACAAGCTCAAATTGAAGGCTTGTAATGAATTTAATGCATTTATAATTTATTCGTTATTTTTGTTCGATTAAATTAGTATTTTTTGCTACGATTAACCGTTGTAATATTCTTACAAAAGGAATACCTTCAGCTTCACTTAGTAGAAGCTGTGAATAATGCCAAAGGTGCTGTTATAAAGTTTGAAAGAGTTAATGCAAATTGTCTGAAGGAAAACAATGCAAGTCCCAGTATATTTGAGTTTAGAAGAATGTATGAAAATATTTTAAAAAATCCAGAAAGTGAAGTCTAATTATGACATGTCCTTTCACACATATATCCCGAATTTTTTTTAGGGTTTTCATGGATTTGTGGGAGTTTCAAAGAAGATCTGGATGTGAAATTAGATAACAAATACAGCGTTTTTTAAAATTACACCGACAAACTTCTGGAGGTGATTCCTCACATCAAAACAAGACGAAAATTCCTCAGGCAAATTTTTTTAAATGTGTTTAGTTTCGATGCTTAAGGGTCCCGAAAGCGTGGGAAAATGAACTTCAGACATTCACATATCTAACATCACAAAAGGTAGAGCTGATATGGGATGGTTCCGTCAAAGACTAAATCTGGACTATCCCAAAATGCGTCTTTCAATATTCCATAATGGGCGCGCAAGGGATTCCCCAAAGGAATTAGAGGATTCCCGGAAATTCTCTAAAGTAGAGGTGGTCGAAATGAGCATGAATGGGACGGGACGGTTTTCACCAGGAAACAATTATTCGTTCGGGCCAACTCGATATCTCAATTAGATTCCATACACCGAACAATTTTAAGAAAATGCGTCGTTGCATAACAAGCAATGGTAAGAATTGCATAATTTCATCGAATGTTTTTTTTTATTAGTTATCAAAGAGATAGATCGAATATCATTGTCCGATTGGACGCTGAGGATGGCGTATGCCGTCCTTACACGGGAAGTTTTTCAACTCATGCTATTTTCGGCCTACCTCTACTTCAGAAATATTCCCCAATCCCCTACTTCCTTTGGGGAATCCCTTGCACGCTCATTGCGGAATTTTGAAATATGAACTTTGAAATAGGAAAGGTTTAAAGTCTTTGAGGATACCACGCCGCATCAGCTCTACTGTTCGTGGTGTTTGAAATATGAAATTCTAAGAATCATTTTCCCACGCTTTCGGCACCCTATAGCTCTGAAACTATGCAAATTTCGAAAATTTGACACAATAATTGCGAATTTTGAAAGCGAAACTAATAAAAGTGCAATAGAAGCATTTCCAAGCTTTTTAAAAGTGCTCCAGAATTTGTACAACCTGCACCCACATCTACGCCAAAGATTATATTTTATACACTGAAACGAATAATTACGTATATCTTTGAAAAGTTCAAACTTTCAAATGTGCTTGAACGGACTGGTAGTTTTACAAGAGAATACTGTCATCAAAGTGAGCATATAAGCATTAGTAAATGTTGGTCGAGAAACTCTTCGTTCTTGACAAAATCCCACCAGATGTTTCAAATATGGCTAAATTTGTAGTAGAATTATGGCTAAACTATACAGATATAACATATTCATGCATTTAACACTTTTCCGCACAATACCGTAATTGTGCTGTTCTAAAATTATAGAAAAATAGCCCTGAAATATATATATTTTTTAAACAAAATGTTGTGCTGGGTTGCATAACTGCCAAGGATATTTTCTAGATATCCCTTGCGAAATTCCTATCTACGCTACTGCTTCGGGTGGCACACACACACACACACACACACACACACACACACAGAGATAGAGAGAGAGAGAGAGAGAGAGAGAGAGAGAGAGAGAGAAATAGCCTAATATTCGAAGTTTTGAGTATACCCGAAATTTCTGTAATAATCAAATTTTCAAAATTACCCGAAATTTTGATAATACTCGTACTTTCGATAATACTCGAACTTTTGATAATACCCGAACTTTCGATAATACCCGAAACTTCGATAATACTCGAACTTTCGATAATACCCGAAACTTCGATAATACTCTAACTTTCGAAAATACCGGAACTTTCGGTAATACCCGAAACTTCGATAATACTCGAACTTTCGATAATGCCCTAACTTTCGATAATACCCGAAACTTAGATAATTTCAAATACTCGAACAGTTTCGAGTAACCGATGACAACTCGATAAATTTTCACACCCGAAGTTCGATAGGTCCTCAGCCTAATCGAACACCCCTAGCTCAGATACGCATCGGAATTCCACCCCGCTCACCAAGATTCTTAATATATTTTTTTCCTGTACTGTTATCGCTTTAAGTTTGTCGGTCGACTTCTGTTACAAACTATATATAATTGTTATTTTTTAATGAAATATTTCTGAACAATAAGAGACATTGTGTTTAATAAAATTGGGATTGGTTTTGTCTGCTTTCATCGTAATTTGCCGAAACAGAAAGCTACAGAATAGATTAATTCTTTACATCTGACTGAACTACATTTGTGAGGAACGACTGACAAACGTGAACGTGACTAAAGGGCGATGAAGATATATTTGCCAGAAGTGTGTAAAACTAAACTAAAAGATTCAGGCTAAAGAATTATTGTCCATAAACCGGAATGGTTTGAGCCATCTGAAAATACATGCTATACTATAAAATGAGCTATCTTTTTCATCTTCATCTTATTTCCTATTGGCAAAATTTGAACCAATTAGAATTACAAACTACGGTGACCAAGATGGCGGAACAAGTTGTGACGTCAGGCTTCAATTATGTTTGCTATGGGCATCCCTGTGGTTAGCAGTAATATTGCAAATCGATTCCAGACCTTTTAGGTATTTCTTCTCTTGTGTGTGATTAAACCTATCGTAGTGTACTGTGCCATCAACTGTAGTAATTTCTCCAGTAAGTCCAAATACATTATCTTTGTTTTCTTTCCTATTTTCAAAATTCGGAGTAGGAAAGAAGCGACCGATGATTTCATCGTTTTGAGACGGTCATCACCAACATGTGCAAGTACAGAAATTTGGCCTAATCTGGACTCGCCCTTAACCTCGAGGAAGGTTGGTGAAACCGACCATTGGGTCTCTGTGCTCAAATCGGAAATGTTACTATGACGAGAAGATTGTCTAGAAAAGAAAAAAAAAGGATAGCTGAGGTTGGTAATCTTCGTTTAAATAAAATACACCCGCTGTGTTGGAAACGCCTTCTGAATGAAGGTGAAGGTGAAGGTGGTGGAAAACCGCAAAGTGTCAACACTTGTTACTGGGAGCAAGAGGAAGTTTGGTAGGACAAAGCTGAAGTGGGGATTGAATTTTAAAGTATATTTATATATGTGCCTATAAATGTCTCATCAGACAGGAATTAGAGGTAATTGCAGTGTTTATAATCCCATACTACATAATTTGAAAATAGAATTGTTGACACGTTATCGCATGGAGTACTATAGAAATCAGCTGTCATTGAACCATTAATTGAATTTATGGACAGTTTCACCCAAAATCTTGTACCAACATCAACGGGTTAAATGGTTAATAAATTGTTAACTAAAAGTGGCGTCACAATATAAGTCCGACATGGTTGTAAGTGCATTGCAGTGAATAATTGTGATCCAATGTCCGGTCATTACTCTCCATTAATAATGTATAAATTTCTGGCTGAGTGCAGTTTATGTTTCTGGTTGGGTATAGTTAATGTTTTGTCTTCTTCCTGTACTACTTGTACTTCACGACCGCTTGTCAGAATGAATTAATATCAGGCATCATTTTCCCAAACGGGCTCAATTCTCGTTACGCTAAGCATGATTCTTGTACTATCTATAAGTTTTTTAATATTTTTTTCTAGTTTTTTTTTTTAAAATCGTTAGGTTATTTAGGGTGGGTTCGGTTGGCTTCAGGAATTATTTTACGAGACGTACTGCAGAAGGGTGCTAGGAAAGTACCTTTGTATGACCAGTGGGTATCCAGTGTTGTAGAACCGTGGCCCCTTTCATACTGTGTATAAGTGTTTTATAATGTTCTCAAGTATAAACGTACACGAATCTATTTGCCCTCTTATACATGGGCGTGAATGTTCTTTGGTACTCCGTTAAAGAGCATTTTGAAAAGTATTGTCATTAATTAAAAGTTACATGAAGTAAACTAAATTTTTGGCTTTAATAGTATTCTGTGGTAGTGCGCTTATAGTACTAAAAATGACTGCATTACGCAGGCTATTGTTACTCTCTTTTGATAATAGAGGGGGTGCTGTATAAGTAGGTTTTGCAACGTAAGACTTTCATTATCAAAAATAAATATGGTGTGACAGGGCAAGCTTAGAAATCTCATGTAAGCTGCATTTATCAATCACAAGCTATATTCAAATGGATATATTGGTTACTACTTCGAGTATGATTTGCTAATCCCACCGCTTACATCATTATTTGTATAGATTTGACGTCATTTGTGACGATGCCGCCTTAATTTTGAGCGCTTGTAGTTCTGAAACGGCATTTTTCTCAATTTCTTCAAAGTAAAACTAGCTTTCTTCTTGTTTTAATGTGAGGAATTACCTCCCGAAGCATGTATGCGTAATTTTAAAAGATGCTGTGAATATAGCGCGTTTCGTAACTCCTGTCCGCGTATTGGATAGAAAGTACAGGGTTCCCACTCACTTGGAAAACCTGGAATAGTCAGGGAATCCAGCTTAGCACTAAAAAGTCCTGGAAAAGTGAGGGAATATGATCTTGGCAAATGAGTGAAAACCCTTAGCAGGATTGAAAAAAAAACTTTTTTTTATTTATTTAAATAACTTGTGGCATTGAAACAGCTTCTAAGATAGTTTTTTTTTTCCCTTTCAAATGCCTTAACCAGTAAAAATTAATTAAAATTACAAATATGTGGTGTACATTATCCTTCACTACGGAGAATAACTATGGAATATAAGCCATTACATGAACTTGTAATAATTTGGAAAAGGAAAGAAGATATGGCGTTACTTACTCATAGTATATTTTCCAGAGGGAAGTTAACGTGTGGGAAACTACTTCGTTGCTTTGCTGGACACACGATGAATGATGTAGTTTCAGAAAACTTAAGTTCGAAAAAAATAAAAACAATTTACAATTTTTCTACGTATCAACTTTCAAAATGGCGTCTGTATGTTCCTTTATTCCTAAGTAATTCTAAATTTTATAATCGCAATTGCCTTTTTTCTCCACGCTACGTCTCCCAAACGAAATGTTCCACGATTTATATTTCGTAAGATATATTTTAATTCATTTCAGTTAGAGTTTTCAGCCCTCAAAATCGTATTATCAATTTCGAAACACACTATGACAGTATATCCACATCGTGTCTTTTCATACCAAACTAATTAAACATATCGTGTGGTTAATTTTCTTTTTGAGAGTCTATAATTTGTTCACGAACTCTCAGGTTGAAAGAAAGATAAATCGTGTACGGGAGTAAATATTGGCCAAATCAGTTTATACCAAAAGATCACGTTATTTGATTGGTCTAATAATTACAAAAATATATTACCATCAACAAACCAACCCGCGCCATGCTAACCCACGAGTGACAAAAATAGAGTAGTATTCCGCCAATTCACAAGATTACGATATACTGTATTTAACAGAATTCATAAGGGTAATAGTGGATATCCTATTTCTGTCCCACATAAACACTGGATATTTCTCCCAGAATAAAAGTTACTTTGTCCCAAAAGACCCAGGTAGCGGTTTGTATTGAATAACGTGTGAATCCAATAGCCGATATCTAGGTCAAACCAAAAGTAACCTTCGGGTTCGACTCAGATAATATTTACGTAATTCCCAACACCAAAATCTGGTATCAGGGCTATCCTACATCTTAAAAAATAAATCTGTCATGTCATCAGGATGCATCAATTGCAATATATCAGAATCACACATTTGTAGAGTAGTACAAGTAAGTGTACGTAAATATAAGCCCCATTAAATCTGGATATAGGACAGTTGGATAAAAGTTTGATACCAATTATGAATAGGGGTATTAAAAAAACACACACACAATAGGTTAATGTTACATTACTATCTAAAACCTTAACCAAATGAAACCAATCGTTCATTGATCTTTTGCGATACATTTTGTTACGTATAAGTTTCCATTAGCAACACTTTCTGTTCCTTCCATCCGCATGGTTATTAAAATTTAAAATTCTTAAAACGTCTAGTATATTTTAAGAGCATGCAATTCCCTTCGGTTTTATTTCTTCCTTACCTTCATTCCTGACGATGCGGACAACTTGTGCTGTGAAATTAGTCGTACTCGTCGTAGTATAAGGTAAGCAAGAAAATTCTGTCGCTTTTTCACCCACTACCTTCGAACATCGATATGTCACCTAAGACGTACCTGGAAGATCAAAAATAGTCCCCATCAGCATCAACGACCTGCCAACGTTCTGGAATGCCATGGATTCCATCGCGGTAGAACTTGGTGGGCCGTGAAGCGAAGAAGGTATCAAGTGCATTTTGCACCTCTACTAGGGATTTAAACTGACGTCCTCTAAGGTGATTGTCCAAGGAATGAAACAGGTGAAAATTGGACGGTGCGATGTTCGGGGAGTATGGCGGATGCAATAGTGTTTCCCATCCAAGGCGTAGAATGGTGTCCTGGATCGTCCTCGCCACATGGGATTTAGCGTTGTCCTGTAACAGGAGGAACCCTTTGCGATTCAGAAGTGCTGGCTTCAGAGTTTTGAGTTTTTCTTGAGCACGGCTCAACTGCTGACAGTACACAGTTGCATTGATGCTCTGACCAGCTGGTAGCAGTTCCCGATGCACGATGCCGCGAGCAGTCCACCAAACACACAGGAGGACCTTCTTCTGGTGCAGTGCTGGTTTCGGCTGTTTTGGAACCGGTTCATGGGATGCTAACCAATGATGGAGCTTCGTACAGGACCCACTTCTCATCACATGTCAACACCCTGTCCAAAAATGGCTCCCTCCTACGACGAGACAGCAAAGAAACACAGTTGTCTGCTCGCGTTGCCTTCTGGCCCGGAGTCAAATCATGTGGGATCCATCGACCCAAGTTGATGGGGGTGCTGCCGAATGGTTTCTCCACTCACACTTAATTGTAGTCCCAGTTCCTCACATGTCTGGCCACTGTTCGCTTCAATTGCTGCCTGAAGATCTTCATTTGGTACCAGTGTTGGTCTTCCTGCACGTAGTGCGTCTTCGAGTGTTTCATCACCGTCCTTAAACTTGGTAAACCACCGCTGCAGCTGGGTTTGACCCCAGTTTGAACTCGTACAGCATACACGCCCTTATGACGTTCTTTGGAGGTCCCATGTTCACTCTGTCCTTCCGCACGTTCACAGTGTAACTGAACTGCCACAACCAGGTAGTATGTTGGCTATACCCACACCAACAACTGACCTTCGCCTGATCTCCATTCGCATTCAGCTCACGGTGTGAGGGCCAATTATACACAGACCTCCACAAAAAGCGACAAAACTTTCCCTTTTTAATCAATTCAGTTGCTGTATGAAAGGTAAGAGCTTGAAACGTTCTTTTCCATGTACACTTAATTTTTTTATTTATTTTCTTTAAATCTATATTATATTTTTATCTAGAATTGCCAAAACAACGTGCATAGTCAATCGCTGAATACATGTGCTTGGGGGTTAATCTCTATACATGCGTTTAGGGGCAGTGTTTAAAAAGTTCTTTAAAATTTGGTGGCCTCATAATATATTATGTTTTATTGATGTTAAACGTAAATTTCATGCATGTCACATAATAATGCCCCATTGTAACAACACCCAAGATCAACATTCCTGGCTGTGTGAAGTCAAAACTGTAACACACACCCAAGCCATCCAGAAATATAAATAGGGTTGCCAGGAGCCTAGAGTACCCACGCAACGCATCTAACTAAACTCTAGTTCCAAACAGTTTTTACACCCCAGACGAGCGGTGCAGAAATGTCTTCCAGATTTAAGAATATCTGGGAAAGAGGGTTCCAGATCCTTGTGATTGCTGCTAAAAGACAGTAAATTAGTACGAGGGAGGAAATATCGATAAGGCGACACCTCCAATCTTTTTAATTAGATCGTCTGTTCATACTCTGAAGTACCAACTGGTTCAGATTAGCGATAGTCTAAGAAAGAAAACGAAAATCCATACTTGGGAATAATCTCATACTATGATATGCATAACAATTAATGTGAGACTCATACTGCATCTTTACTCACTTCGAAGTCTACAGGGTGGCAAAAGACCATGTCTTACCTTTACCTTAGTAGGGCCCACACCTGTAGTCTGGAATCGCAATTCCTGAAATAAAGACAACGAACGGCGATCGCAGCTCAACCTAAACGTCGTGTCATAACGCAAATAATCTATTCACACATATCACTTAAAGAAGTCAGTTCATATATCATAACGCAGTATGTGCAGAATTTAATATATAGTTCATTATATATGTCTCAGCCCAAGTTATCACATCTCAGCTGGTGAAAGAATCCTACTACTGGACCACAGATTTATGAACCAAACCTAATCTAATTAAAACGCATCTCTCAAAACGATAGGGTAACCGAAATAGAGAAATAAATTAGTATTAATTGCGTTCAAATTTCACTTAATTATTCGTAGTTAAATTCAGATGAATATCATGGTAAACGTTAAATAAATCACTGCACAACACAAATAATATCACACACTGTATATGGATACTCAACTAATGCCTTACGTAATACTTAGTTAACTGAGAGGTTGTATAGACTATGTTCATTGAAAAGAAACTCAAGATGTTCGAAGTAATATAAAGATTTCAATCTATTTATCGGATTTTTCACAATATTAGCTTTCGGAGGTAATAATTTCATTAAAATCAGAACAGAATTAAGATTTTGCTGTCGAAATCAAACAGATTTGTATCTTCTATTTTTTACACATAGTGAATTAATTAAGCGAAAACAAAAGTTGGTTTTGCAGATATAAATGTTCATAATTTTTATAATAATTTATAAATTTTGCTGAAATCTTCACGAGATAGTCCAAAAACATTGCTATTCAATTTAAAAAGGTTTTACCACATTATTTCTTACAGAAATGGAGTTATTATACAAAACATACTTTGACGAAAGAAACCAGTTGGCCTTATAGTGGGCGTGACGTCATGACAGATATTACTACATGATACAAATGACTCTTTAAATAAATCTTGGAATATGCAATAATAATCTTATAAATGTGACAATTAAACGGAGAATAGTGCCTGTAGTTGAAACCAATATTAAATTATAATTTCAAGGTTTTAAATTTACAATTAGTCAAAATATCAAAAAACTGTACGTAAAAATGGTCGAACAAACATTGTCGTTAATTTGACTAATAGAGGTGATGTATGGTAGCTGTTAACATTGCTAACCGGAAATTTTAAATATAATTGGAAACTTGGAGACTAAAAGTTGGCATTTGATTATTAGAATCTAACGACCCGATACTTCAAATGTAGGAATTCGGTTAATAGCGGCCTTATACTGAATCTAATACATAATACCCATTTAGACAAATAATCTTAAAACCAAAATAATAATTTTAATGAAGTGAAAATTTCGAAATAAGTTGTCGCTGAAAAGTCTTGGTAGCACCTGTATCAACTATTGTTCTTGTAATAACTATAAATATATTCCACCGGAACGGACGAAATAGGATCGGAATATTCTTCGATTTACTAAATTTAGTGTATATATTTACCAATTGTAGGTTGTGGAAATACAAATGACTGAAAGCCCACACATCCATCCTTTGGGTCGGTAAAAATGGAACTGAAACTAACATGGCGGGCAGAGCAGTTCTCCCATCAAACGGAGAAAAAGGCTGATTCACACCAATCAGCAAGAAACACGGAGCTAAGCATTGACTAGGAACCAATCAAAATAAAGCACTAAATCCAAGTCAGTGCTTCGTGACTAACGAAAACCTGAATAGATACAGACTGAAAACAAAAGCGAAAACTAAAACGAAACATGCTCAAAGCGTGACTAAAACCAAACAAAGAGGAAAATCTAAGGAGAGCATGAAAGGAAACAGAACATTACAAAGAAGTAAAAGGGGAAGAAAAAATAAAAATGGAACAGCAACTAGGCTGTTACACCATCATATTGAAATTAGCTGAGAACTAGGATGAATTAGGACTGTAATAAAAAGTTAATGTTTAGTTAGGTTTGTTGTTATTAAAAAAAAAAAAAAATTCTCTTCCATTGCTTTCAAAAGTTATCCATTAAAGAATCTATATAGTGGACCTTGTATTTTTCAATATTAATGATATTCGTACATCATACCCTGCTAATAATTTTGGATTTTACTGATATGAGAGAATAGTCTCTCATAGAGTTAAAAATGTGCGCGTGCCGTGTGTCCTTCAGGAACAGTACTTACAAAAGTAGATCGTGAGAAGAACACGACAATGCGTTGCTGTGAATGAGAGATTAAACGACAGGGCAGACTGAACGACAAATTTTATTGCTCGCTTACACAGCCGCGGCAGCGGCGTCTGAATAAAACTACAATACGTACGACGATGTGCCACAAATATGTAGAAAATAATGCACTCTCGGCACAAAGATAAATTAAGGATGGTGGTGAACGTCAGCACTGTCTTGATGATGGTAAAGTTGAGAATTTAGAGCAAACAACTGGTGGCCAAAATTGGCCATCAGGTGTGATTTCAGGTAGCCAAATCGAATGATTGTTGGCCCTGGCGCACCAATTTTGCATACTTTTTAAACCCTGATTAAGGGTTAATCATCAAGTATATTTAAGCAGATTGAGTTTGTACACCATATTCAAAAAAGGATGACCGCATTAATTACGGCAATTTTCAGCTGAAATTCTCTAAATCGAACATCGGGTATATTCAGAAACAGTAAACCAAAGATGCCAGGTTCGAGCCCTGGAAGGAAGGATAAACCTTCGCAATAATAAATAAATGTGTAGATGTTTTTTTCTTCTTTTAAGTGCAATAAGACATGTTGAAATGTTATTAAGTGTAGAAAAAGTAACATTCATTAAAATACGTAATGATACAGTATTTCGAAACCATCCATACATCTGAGCACGTGATCGTTTTGTCACCTACGTTTCCATACGTGAAAGCACATTTGCAATGACAGTGAAGACAGCAAATGTATTTCTCGCATTCATAGTACACTAAACAAGAGAAAGGAGAGAAAAACTACCGTATTTGCAACGTATATCAATGCTATTGTCTTGAACACCGAAAATTCAGTCGTGTTTCTTCAGAACGAGTTATATCAGAAAGAAGTAGATAGATGTGTTCATGTGGGCTCAGTGGTAGAGTGCGTGGCTTCTAATCGCGAGGTCGCGGGTTCGAATCCCGTTCTGGAAAATTTATTTTTATGTAATGATATATTTCTCAAAGCATGAATAATTAGATAAAATAATAATAATCAGTTTTATGTGTATCCATACAAGCATTTCAGGACATAAGTAATTATTATGTTTAAAATATAACATCAGAGAGGTGACAGGTGTTGACAGAACGTGGATCATCGTTGGAGACCGCATGTTCAGTATCCCCAAAGTTCACGATCCCCATGAACTGTACTTTAGTTTCATTCCACAGGTTTTCAGTTCAGTACTCTGAAATGCTTTTTTTTCATATGGAAGTGGTGAAGCTTTAATCTCTCTCTAACTTGGTTCCACATTCTATACTTCGTTCTCTAATGAAGAGAAGTTACTATTGTCTTATTAACTAAAAGGAAAAATGCTTGTCCTGACCTAGAGACCTGCACAGCCCGGGCCAGTTCCGCTATTTCTTTGGGCCGGGCTTGGGCACTGCTTTCGAGCCAATTAATTGCACTTCTTTAAAGCAGTTTAATAATTATTGACTTTCGTCAAACGATAATTGGAATAAAGTCAAACGTTCAAGTTTGTGTGCACGCTACGTGGAGTGAAAGGTATTACGAACAATGCAGTATTTACAGTTGGTGTTGCTTAGCGGCTCCACTTTCGCTATAGAGGATTAGTTGTTCACCGGGGCGTTGACCTCATCCGGCAGTTACGTGAGTGACTGCATGCCCTTCCCTCAATAAATAACAAAAGACAGTATGCGTATTGAAGCTTCCTCTGATGATCCGTGTCAGTACCAGAATATGGTCCAATCCAACCTCTGGATCCCAGGGGGGTGAACAGTCAGAGTTGTTGTCTTGATATAAAAATGAAAGGAAACCGCACTCTTTGTTGTTATCTCCACTTCAGCGACCCGCAGGAAGAAATGGTGGATGAAGTCAGGGTTGAAGTCTAATACAGTGTTAAATACCGTGCAAATGTAGGTCTTGCGGGTGGGGACAAATTTCTGATAATTTGTTTTGTAAATAAAAGTTATACATTGACTAGATACTTGTTTGCTGGATTTAAGAAACCTGCAAGTAATCCTACTGTTCAAAGCGAAAGGATTATTTTAATCCTTTGTGTTAGGAATAAATTGAAACGGCAGTCCTGTAGAATGAAATTAAAATGACTAGCAAATCTAAGCGCATCATATTGTCCAAACACTCAACATAGGTTTGTATGCATTATACTAGATTATTATTATTATTATACCAGATATAAATATATTGGGGCTCGAGCAGGGTTCATACACTACCTGGAAAACCTGGAAAATCTGGAAATCTCAGGGAAATTGATTTTGGAAGGAAAAATCCTGGATAATTCAGGGAAATCGACCATGTCTAGTAAAAAACCTGGAAATATCAGGGAAATTGAAACTTCCAAATATTCCAGTTAGGGAAATATAATACTATAAATATTATCAGGAAAAGAAAAACTGTAGAGTAAATATTTTTGTTCATATTCAGTTAAGTTTACAATTTGTGGGTGGTTGGAGGGATTGTTTGTCCCCTGTTGGGAAGATAATTAGGGGACTTCTGTTGTTTTATTTCTCTTTCTACTCTGTCTTTTGTCTGATATTTCTTATTTATATAACCACAATTCCTGGCTCCATAAAGTTTTGCAGGACTT
>JAGDQP010025288.1:0-27063 GCA_022664845.1 Lepisma saccharinum | reverse complement strand
TAATGTTTACAATGTTTCTTCCCTATATGGAAACTCTTGATCTTAACCTAAATATCACGGTTAATGTTTACAATGTTTCTCCCCTGTATGGATATTCAATTATTACAAATATATATTTCAGAGGGTTATTTTTTTCTTGTACGAAAAATTATAATCCGCACTCGTTTCAACACAATGACACACCCAATAGGTTTCTTTCCTGAGTGTTCAAAATGACACTGGGGTGCACTTCTGACATTTCATCAGCATGTATTAAGAATTAACTTTGGCAGATACAGAATACGCATGTTCGTTGCAATCACTGTCTCCAATTGATAGGGTGAAAAATAACACTTATTGTACTGAATACACAAAACCAACATTAGACTATCATTATTCAATCTAAACGCACACTTATTCTTGTAAAAGATAAATTAATTAACACTCAATAATACAGTTCACTATTCTCACTCTTCAAGATATACGTTCGAAGACCACGGCTAAAAATAGCCTTTCCTGACAGTATACCAAAGTTCATCAGACTGTCTGCTCAATCATGTGATTTGTCCGTACTAACGTTTGCACTACTTGGATAAATCACATCAAGTATCCGATGTTCTTTTCGATTGTGAGAGTTTTGATCTGTCTCAAACAGATCCGGTCTTGATTTCGTAATCCTGTGTCACACTTCAGTTTCAAATCTCTTCTGCTCCCCTGCCTAATGATTAAGAAATTATACTTTTAAATTGAAAATTTGTTTTGAGAAACGAATCGAAGACACAAACATTAATTATCAATATGCAAAAAAAAAAAAAGTTCATTTCCACCAAAACAAAAATTAAAAAAAAAATGGTATCAGTCTGAGTTATATCATACTTAACACGTTACAACTATGCATAAGAATTATAGGTAGATTTTAGAGACGATTTCTTACATTAAACCTCATTTTCTCAAAATGTTGGCTTTCACGTTATCAATATTCCCCACCCCCACCCCACACCACCCCCTCACATCAGTACTACTTCCCATTCGCACTCCTGAAGCAGCAGCAAAAGTTAGAAGAGGTGTTGGCTATATTTTAATTAAATCCATTTGTCTGAAATTATGCAGTTAAAAAAAACTATGCGAGCAGTACATACAACACATCTGTAGTTCTGCAACTTCATAACACATTAAAGACGAACTTTCATACTCAATTATGATCTGTTATAGTATTTTTTAAAATAATAATATATATGTTTTTATTAAGCTTAATTATTCATAAACATCACCATTATAAAATTAGTTTCCACTTTATAGTTTAATTCCTGTATAATTTTATCCTGCAATTCATACTTCCTGCGTCAAGTTAAAAATTATCTAAATATTTCATTAAAAAAAAGTGTTCTCTAATTTCAAATTACTATATTTACTTAACAGATGGAACCGAACCACTTAATTTATGTGAGTTTTAAATATACAGTATTCACAGTGTGGAATTTGGCATTTAAAGAGAAAAATTTGCGGGAAGTGCTTCAAAACGAGTAAAGACAAAACTTTTCTATAGTCTTTCTAGACCGAAAAACAAAATGACATCCGTAAAACGCATAAAACTCTTTCAGTTGAAAGAAATTTCCTACCACCTTACAAGAAGTTAATTAAGTCAGGAACAAGGCAATACTATATACTAGAAACAAAACCTTTCACTGTAGATTCCTTGTGTATTTTAAAGGAATGAAATTCTCATCACTTATAAAAATTTAAAGAAAAATCAATGTGGGATTAAGTTCTTATGGACTCCGGTAGATTCACGTTTGTAGCCAACGTCTCCTATACGTAACGAGAAGTGTGATATATTCGTATTGCTTTCTCCACAGCTCGGTACGTTACTGTAAAAAGCTAATCACCAAAATCCCCAGGGTTCAAAACACACTTCCATTAATTTATTTCTTCTTTTCTGGACCACCAATCCCATCTGCTCCGACAGTTTAACTTGTTTTACAAGGTGTATGGAATGTCTTCTTAAAAGGTACTCGAAACAAAATAATAGGCAACAGTTGCATTAGACACTTAAAGCAGACAGAAGTGCATTTTCTTATTTTTTTAAAGTATACGGATATTCATACAATTAATTATTCTTTTTTTTTCATAAATGACACTGCATGAGTAAGCTTCGAGTTCTGACTACTGATTAGGGAGCGGGATTTTTCCGGTCCATAAGAAAATAATTGTAGAATATCTTGTCTTCTCTACTACATATTAATTCAATTCTAGAACTGAAAAGAGTATTTCCTTCCTATTTATTGTTTTTTTTTTCATTTTTGTTGTGCATTTAAAATGTAAAATGAAGAAGTCATATAAACAGTTAGTTTTCAAGTAATGTGTTCATTCATAAATCGCGCTTTATTGACAAAAGCTTGGTGCTTTTTCATAATTTTCTCCCTTGTACATCATTGTTTAAATTATTTGGAAACGATTTTATATATTTTGAAGAAGAATTATACAACTGGAAATGCTAAATAAAGGGCCAAGGCAAAGAAGATAAAACAAATCTTACATTTGAATCGTGACTTCTTACATCCTAATGAACAGATTTTCATCCGCCAAGATATTCAGATTGGGGGGTTGGGGATGGTCTAGAGTCAACATTAGGAAGGTGTAAGTGGAGAATTGCACGTTTTCTATCGAGTTTTGACGGTAAAAGTTTAAAGTTTGGGAGTGTTCTAAAGAATTTGTGGATGATACCTCTCACTGGTGGGGATGGGGGGGGTCTGGCGGAATCACTGAATATGAAAACCATCAATATTTCCTTTTTGTGAAACCTTCAAGGAAATATACCTTAAAAATATTTTCTCAGAATTTTACCCCTTATCATTATTAGTACTGACACAGAGAAAATTAATGTCTTGTTGGTACTTTCATCATACAAGGACAACATACCATATTTCTAGTTTATATTGATTTCGAGGAAGTAGAAAACGAGGGAAAAGGATTGAGAAATGAATCGTGTCTTCACCTGTGATTATATGAGCAAGAGAATCTAAGTTCACACCAGTCATATCCAACCTATAGCATGCGACTATACGTATTTCCAGGTTTAAGAAAAAACAATATTTAGTAATGCACTAAAATATCAGTGGCGGCTCGTGATCCCAAAATCTGATGAAATAATACCAAAACTCACACGGTTAATAGTCGTTTATCAACCATTATCCTGTATTTTCAAGCTTACAAGTAACATTAATCAAGTGGACACTCAGATCTAGAAGAGATATATACATATTAAAAATCAGCATATGAAACTGGGTTTGTGTGTTAAATATTAGGTGTCATTGGTCAGTGGTTGAAGAGAAATTGCTGATACAATAGTCAGATTCTTGTCTGTGGAGAGTGATATAAGAGTGTTGAAATACCATTATATTATTTAATTGCTTAAAGGAATGGAAAGAAAATACACAGTAATGGGTACTGGGTGGAAGGCGCTTCCTTGTGGACGACATATACTTCAAGACCGCCATATTGAATCTAATTTGGTTTTCTTAGATGAGAAGAGGGTCATGTAATAAGTCATTCAGAGCTAGAATTTTACGAGAATTACGTTTCTGAAGTCAGTTTTGCTGTAAATGTAATAATGTGACAGATAAGAGTATATGGCAATACAATAGCCTGGGGTAATGATACAATATTAGTCTTGGAGTAATGATACAATAGCCTGCAAACACATATTTTGCCTTGACGTAACGACAGAAATGAAAACCAAATGCGTAGAAATTTATATCAATAGGGCTCTATACTCAGGAACAATTTGAATGCATTTTGTTTAATTTCCGTCGATATTTCGAGAAGAAATGGGTGTTTCTAGGCTATTCTAGGCTAGCGTCACATACTCATTTCTCTCACAATATTACATTTACGGCAAAACTGACTTCAGAAACGTATTTCTCGTAACATTCTAACCCAGAATGACATATTACACGACCCCTTCTCATTAAAAAAAAAAAAATCGAGATTCAATTTGGCAGACTTCAAGATGGTGGTCATTAAGAATATACCCTCCACAAGAAAGCGTCTTCCACCCAGTATCCATTACTGTGTATTTTCTTTCCATTTATTTCAGCAATTTAAAAATATAATACTATTTCAACACTTTTATATCACCCTCCACAGACAATAATCTGATTATTGCATCAGTAATATCTCTCAAACCAATTTGCTCGGTTTGCTACCATTTACATATTTTGAAATCCTAATCATGATGCAGGAAAAAATTATAATCTCTTTCTACCCCATCGGTATGTTTGCTTGTTAGTATACCATTCTACGGATTATAGCGACGTGCGGCTATAAGTATCATTTGACTTCTGTCACCGTAGTGCACGGCATTGAGTGTAAACTAGCGTCACATATTCATAAGTAGCTTAACAAAAACGGTGATATTCAAAAACTTTTCCCGCCAATTTATCTTCAACCACTGGCCAAAGGCACCTAATATTTTACACAAAAACTCAGTTTCTGATGCTGATTTTAAATCTGTATATTTCTTATGTATCTGAGTGTCCACTTGCAATGGTGTTATTTGTAAGATTTGCTCTGCCCACAAAAAGTGGTGCATCTTTTGGTACTGGAAATAATTTAACATTTTTTAGTTAAAATGGTCAAATGCTAACTAAAAAATGGTTTAGTTATTTAGTTAGAAAGTTTCTTTCAGGATGATGAAACTCATTATATCCAGAAATTCCTTCTTTGAATCTTACTGTACGTACATCAAAGAACCTGCGTTGTTATATTTTAATTGGATACAAGTAGAGATTACATGACACAACCTAAAAACGTAATAATAACTTAAACGGACCAGTACATTATTTGAAGTGAGCAAAGAGTATATTACTCTATTGACCTATAGGTTACACCTATACGTTACATGTTTGCTGCTCCTGATCAATATCCTGATCTTCCAGCGTATATGTTTATTGTATGCAGAGTGCAATTGAAACACGACTGTTAATAATACTTTTAGTACAACAAACATTCAATTTTTGGCACATATGACGTGTATGTTCAATTTGTTTGTTGTTACTATTTATGACAAAGATTAGATCTTCTCACAAATTGCGCCCTCAGCTGCAACTTATCACAAAAAAATATTTAGGATGTAACGAATAGATTATTATTTTAAGCACCATATGGTTTGCAGTAGAACTGCAACACACACGCCTTTCGAGTGGCTGATAACGACGTCCTATACGTTAGCGTATGCACTAGATGACCTGGACTGATTTGTTAAACATTTTTACCGTTAATACCTCAAGTTGAAATTTAGGTTCCCGTTAACCTTTGCCTCTGGTGTTATTTTAAACACCAAAATATTCAATTTTGTGCATAAAAACGCAAAAAAATGTACCCCTTTTTATGAAATTGATGAAACTAACAACAGATGGCAGTAAAGACAAACTTCATTTAGTGGCTGGACATGTTTAATCACGATATATATACGTTAGGAAAGCATTACATCTTGCGTACACCGTACGGCAAACCGCTACAAGCAGCTGGTTTCTCTCGCGTACACGGTACGGCAAACCGACTTGAAAGGCTACATTAATGTGTAGAGAACATTTTGTATGTTCCAATATTATTTGGTAAATATTTCGATATTGTCTTTATTTGATATTCCAGCGATCCAGACTAGTTTCTCTCTCCTTCTCCAGGTGAAATTCTTAGGTGTTCAGCGGAACATGGAGCAATTTCAATTTCAATAAGATTCAGAAAAAAAATAAAAGGAATTTGAAGAGTATAATTTCTTCGACAGAACTATTTGACCAACTCTATTAATTTTACGTTGCGAAAATAGTTTAGGTATGTATAATACATAAAATATTAACGAAAAAATCCTTTCTAATTTTGTTTCCTGAACGTTAACGAGATTGGATTTACGCCACCTCACGCACCAAACACTTCAATGGTAGTCAGTCTCGGCAGAGACAGGTTTCACCATGTTAAACTGTTGTGAATATACATGCCAGGTACGATTTTACATCACTTGAACAGACTAAAATAATGAATCGTCTCTTACTTTGATCATATCGAACAATGTCACTCCTTGTTTCCCCCCATTTTGAGGGAGAACTCTGGTGGAAAAGACTTCCTTCCACTTCACGTGTCTTCAAAGGCAGGAAGGGTGAAAAGGCGATATAAGGAAACGAGAAAGCCGTCTTAACAGGTCTTTTCATCGAAGCCGGAAGCATGTAAATAGGGACAAGTTTGTCCTTGTAAAACGGAGGAGAGTTGAAACTTCAACCGGAAATCCGTCGCGCTTTCTATTTGCCATCATCCGTCATTAGACTTCCACAAGCGCTCACCCTAGGCATACGAGATATCCATTAATCATTTTCTTTTTCAGCCGTGCCATAGACACACACACAAACACACTCACGCATACACGTACAAACAAAACTCTGGAGCACAATCAAATGCATACACACGAAGTCGGAAGAAGAGAAGAAAGTTAAACATCCAAATAAGTTTGGTGACTAAAAGTTTCTCATAAATCTTTTTGCACACACAGCTACCGCAACTTGGTACATTGAATTCGAAGGTATACTTCTGAAGAACTTACAGGAAGTTGTAGTTTAAAGCTTACACACAAAACCCGTAAACAAGATCTAACGTATTAGAATTTAAAAGAAAATTAATCTAACTTAGACTACCTATCATGTGGTTACGATCCTCACTGAGGAGATACGCAGTTCAAGTACTATCGTCAGACGTAGTAGCTGAACTTTTCCGATGATTGACCTTTGTTTACCTTTGAATACAACTATGGTACATAGTTAAATGCTGTGGCCGCTACCATTCTCTTCAAAATAATGAATTAGTTTGTTTCCAAACGCAATAATTATAGAGAACATAGATACGAGGAGCTACACACATCATGGGTGAATAACAGGATTAGAGGAAAATAAGGACCAAAGAGAACAAGAAGGTGTAACTGAAACTGGAGGAACGATTTCGAGTTAAACTTAATATTGTGTTAACTTGATGAGCAAGTATCAAACAAACATGCTGGGTAACATTTGTAAGTAGCTTGTTTGATAAAAACAGTGTTGATGATTGTTATAAATAGAATATTTCAAGTTTCTTGGTACAAATAGATATGCGAGAAAGATGGTTAAATTTGAAACGTATTTGAATGTTGTTTCATTTCGTTCCACTTGGCGCTGTCGTGTCCCATCACGCGTCAGGACTGTTCCACCGTAAGTTTAAATCTGCCTGCTTGGGCTCATTAACTATATCGCCATCTCTTGGGATCGGATGAATTAAGTATAAATAGCGCTGACAAGGTTAAGACGCGTGCTCCGTTGTGGTTTAACTACAGCATCGAATCGGTATACCAATGGTCCTCGGATTGATTCACGACCAGGTCAACCTTTTACAATTTTTAAGAAATATTTTTTTTTTTTCTGTTTTAAAAAGTGATTTTGTTTTGCTTCGTAACCCAAATTCCCTGCAATATGTAAGCTAAAGTCAGGTTAGATTTTTTTAAATTATACTCGAAGAAAACAATATGCAATTTAAACATTTCGTGTAATTCATGGACATCAGGTTACACTGCGTTTTATACGCAATAAAAACATTTCGAAAACAGTACTAGCTATCATACATTATCCCCTCCTGTTAGTCACTCCCTCGCTGCACTGATAGTTGCACATGTTTGGCTCCGGGTATTGCTAAACGTTTCGATACGGCGATACAATCGTGAAAATGCTCAAAAGTATCCTGTAATGCAAATATACTCCATGTTTGGCTTGCATACTCGACGTTTTATCTCAATAGATTCCCCAGCAGCGTGGTGGTTAGAGCGACGGACTGCAAATGAGAAGGTTCCAGGTTCACATCCAACCGATGACAAGTGTGAAATTTCAACTCTACCCCAAGACGAGAGAATAAGAATAAAGAAACGATACAATCCAGATTAGACGTTTTTTAAAGTTACTGTAAAATTATACTTAATTTTGTTTATTAAAACAGTAAATTTCCCTCAATTATTGGTGATACAATCATGATCATTACAAGCACAAATTATTCTGGCTTCGATCATGGCACAACCTTGCAGTAACCTTGATAGAACCTGTTGGTAATGTATTACATGAATGAACCAATCTTCATGCATTAGGTACAAGTGCTTGTTCAAAGTGCAATCTCTGTTCAAAGCTGATTGTCATTGTTGTCGCCAAGGCTACTTCATCTTTGAGTTTCTCTGATCAGGTTTTCTCTGATTTCCCTCGTGGTGCTATACAAATACTAGAAAGGCAAAGAAAGTGGAATATATATAAACAGGAAATGTCAATTTATTTCAGTAAAAAAGCTAAGTTTTGCTCTCAGTGAAACGTAATATTATGTATTAGTCATTGACGTTTCTCTCATAGAAAATACATTTTTTTTACTGGCTCTGAATTCAACACACTTTGAAATCAGACGATATTAAATATTTTATCTTTAATGTTTTTTTAATAAACTTTATGGCATACTACCTAACAACCTTCCACGTATCACAGGTGGTACGCGTTCCATACTTTGATAATCACTGGTCTAAAGTAATACTATACGGACAATCATCTTAAGAGGCCTTGGTACTCACACTTTCTATTTAAAATTTTTAAAAATACCGAACAAATCAAGAAGAATATTGAAATTTTGAAAAGCTGATATTAAATGAATTCATTCACATTTCGAAGCTGATTCTTTTAGTACATATATTTGGAGTTCCGTAAATTAAGATGACATAGCACAAGCCTTCAAATTTATCTTCAATAAGCGATCTCGTTGCTTCTTTGCGTCCTTATTCAGTTGTATAGTTCAGTCTGAAGAAGCTGTAACGTTCTAGTTTCTATTTGTGGAAAAAAAAACTAATGATTTCGAATTCTATGAACCAAATTAATAAAGAAGAATGTATGAAATATAATCTGTTGTTCAAACCTGTCTGGAAAATAGAAGATGTTAACCACCCAACAATGGTAGAAAACATTACATGTCTGCAAAAGTTTCAGTTACAATATAACCGTCAGTTTCTCCAGACGATCAACGAAGAACAAGAAGAACCACGTTCAAAGAAAATATAAAGACAAATAATGCATTTAAAGTGTGTATATGTGTTCCTTGCTTATTACACAGATTTATTTGGCACTCCCCTCCCCCGACGAATTGTGTATTCTGCTATTTTAAGGTAGGAAGGTAGTATATTTCGCAGGTTTGTTTTCCATTATCAAATTCGTGTGTTCACCACATCTAGAAACGAAACATAAAATTAAATAAATCAATGTAAAAAATGTTTTCCTTAAAATTGATAAACTGGTTCTTCTCTGTGTATCGAAATACAATTGTCTTAGATATGAGACATCAGCATTCTCATTTAATTGACAATGAGAACAAGCAGGTTTCAAAACGCATCATTGAACTTATTTCCAAACCGGTCATTTTTTCATCTTTTCATTTTTATCTTTTTACACGCTTTTTATTAACTTACTCTGTAATCATGTTTCATCTCTGGTACAAATCTTGCAACGTTAATTTAACTCATTTCCCGACGTCATACAATGATGAAATTTTGCACAGCATAGTAGGCTGGGTGACAATACAACATTACATTGTTACTTTCATATATTTCTATATATGTATATATTTTAAAAACATATTTTAATATTTTGTTTTCACAGACTTCTTTATCCTAAAATAAATACTAGCCAGCACCGCGGCTGTGTTTGGCTGGTTGCAGAACACTTTAGGATTTGGGCCACAAAATATTAGCTGAAGAAAAAAGTATGAACACAAGCAAAGTAAAATGGACCAAAAAGCAAAAAAAAAAAAAAAAAAAAAATCCGATTCATAAATGTATTTACTTTTAGTCCATTTTTCTTTGCTTAAAAAGCGTGTTTTTAAATCATTTTTTATTTTCTTTAATTAAATGAAAATGCTGATGTCTCATTTCTAAGAAAATTATATCTCGGTGGACAGATCAGAATTATTTTATCAATTTAAAACTAGATTTGAAATGTGAGTCAATTCTATGTATTTCCAAAAATTACAATTCCTCTTTTTTCAATAAGCTTACGCCATAAGAATAAACCGAAGTTCATTTTTGAAATCAGCATAAAAAACAAGTTTAAAATCAGCTACTTTGCCAAATCTATATTGCAATGTTAGAGAGTCATCTAATGGTTAAAGGCAATTAAACTTTAAATCTATCGCATTATGAATCCAATGTTTGCCAAAACCACAAATGATAGACCAAATCTGAGGAGAGTTTTCTGAAATTAGTAACAAAGCCCCATTCTAAGACACCTATTCTTTTTAAGCTTTTTAATAATCACTAAAATGTCGTGTATGTAACGATAAACCATTGACGGTAATGACACCACGTTAGCCCATGTTTCAACACAGTTCATTTCGAACACTTGTCATCTGTAAAGTCGTAAGAGTAAATCCCTGTTTGATTTGTGCCTTGGAAATTCGGAATACCTCTAAGCAATAAAATTTCTACAGCTTCTCAACCAACAATGGTTGGTCTTGAAGTTCAAGAAGTCTGATAATAACTTCTCTGGATCAGTTTTGAAATAAACAACCAAAAAACAACACAAGCTGGTTACCTCACACATTTTTTCTCTAGCATTAGGTGTATATGATTGATAACTTAGGTAAAACAGAAAATTTACATAATGAATCTCGTTCTTTGAAATGAAAATATTCACATAAATTATTTATTAATACACACAGACTTCGACATCCAACATATCGTTTAAAGGAAGAACTATTACTAAGTTCTTTACTTTATCTGATTTAAAGAAAGTATTCAGTCTGTCGGTCACCTCTCTCTCATTATGGCTTCAAATTGTCTAATGATTATTAATCTACAGCATAGTAATTAACGAAATCTAATATGCGAGATAGTAAGACATCTGAGGTACTGACTATTTAGAGATGTTGGAGATGGTATTGTCCGACGATACTGATAAGTCGCTGCTATCAAAAATAAATCACCTTCTTATGAGTTCAGATTTTATTTCACTAATTTGAATACTATGAGTATTTCTATTTTATTTTATTTTACTTTTGGAATGATTTCAGATAATCCATCAAGCTATGAAAATGATCCCGCTAGAAAGCACAGAGACAATGAGGTTCCGGGGAAGTACCTGGAAAATTCACCTGTTTCCCCCCTTCAATTACCACACAGTTCAAAGATAGATGCAATGTTAATCTTAATAAATCACTATATTTCAGTAAAACACTTTACATAGTCTACATAGCCCAAACTCCATTAAATCATTAATATATATCTAAATTCAACTGTGTTATGGGTTTATCTCGTAGCTAATGGCGAATAACGAAAGATTTCTAGTCAGGAGAAGCACATGTGCTTTAATGATTCCAGCCTTGCTATAGTGTGCGACATATAGTTTAATTGCATACACCCTCAGGAGTAAATGCTATGTTCACGGTAACCAAGCATGACGTAACTAGGGACTGTTATCCTGCGTGTTGAATCTACCGCCGCTCTGGGGAAAATGGTTTCGATCCCAATACTATTTCTCCCCTCGCTTTACGTCTCTCCGATTTACTATACTGTATTTGGTCATGTTAGATTGTTCGTAAATGCATTTGACCGATTGGGATTAATACGTTAGTGCTTGAAGGTAATATTAAAGTCTATTTCTATGTGGATATAAGCAAATTTGCCTGCCAATATTTAGCATTAAATCAATTAGTTATAAACGTTAACTGCTTTATTGATTTTAATTTTAATATTTTATATGAAAAAAAAAGTAAATTATTTCATTTTATCTATCAGTAGTTACAGAGATGGGGCACGGGTAGGCCCAAATAAAAGTTTCTTTTTCCAGCATAAACATCACCTTTACATGTGTGTAAAATACACGAAGTAGGTAAAATAATACATGTATGTACCTTTCTAAGCTTTCCGTGGTTCGTCTTATAGTTTTTGACTCATGGCGCGACTAATTACACTTATATTCTGAGACAATTAATTGAGGAAGTAGCTATAAGAAGGATCATCATATGTTGTTTGGGCGAAATTCATCGTGTAAAGTTTTCAAAGCTGTACGTACGACGTACGTATAAGAATACGTAGAACGATCTAATAAAAAACGCTTCTTATAATATTCTCGAAGCAGTATAAGAGCATGTAAAACGATCTATTAGAAAACAGTTTCTTTTCTTGAAAAGTTCTCGGAGCAGTATAAGAGCATGTAAAACGATCTATTAGAAAAACAGTTTCTTTTCTTGTAAAGTTCTCGAGGGAATGTAAGAGAATGTAAAACGATCTGATAGAAAACAGTTTCTTTTCTTATAAAGTTCTCGAAGCGGTATAAGAGAATGTAAAACGATCTGATAGAAAACAGTTTATTTCCTTGTAAGTTTTCCGAGCATGCACACCTAATACAAACCATTGTTTATACAATTTTCGAAGCGGTATAAGTGCATATAGAATGTTCTACAAGAAAGCAGTTTATTCTCTTTATCTTTCTATGATATTGACTTCATTCACACATTTTTAAATAAAAATTTATCAACTGGCAATTCTCTTCACACTTTCACATATGTAATATATGCTACTCTTCTGCCTGTTTTTAAAACAGTATTCTTGGAAGTTTCGAAAAAACTACAAGGAGTACGTAGAACAGTAACCATAAAGTTTGGCAAACACAACAGGTGTATATTTTTCTGACAGTATATACAATAACCTTCATTTAATATTCATTTCCTTTGATACCTTTGACGTGAAATTCGCAACTCTTGAAGCTTTCCGAGGTCTCGGAAATTAGCAACGCGGCTTCCCAAAGTCTAAGGTATTCCCGACTTTTGATACTTCAGCAACCTCGAGCGTTCGTAACTGTCGAGATTTGTCAAGGTCCCGTTGATTCCAGATGATTCAGAAATTCACAGAATTTAAGACTTCATGAGATATCCCAAATTCCAGACCATTAGGAATTTCTGAGATCTCAGGAACTCAAAATTCGGAAATCAGTATCGAACTTCCTGAAAGTCGAGACCGGGACGGGATTTTTTCCCGAAGTTTCGGATACCCACACATTCCTAGAAACCATAATCACAGTATCCAGTTCTAAATTTAACCCCTCAATATTCTAATTTACAGATTAAAATGTAAGCAGTAAGCCACCAAATATTAGGAAGAACCATAGAAGACAGAGTAATGTTTACAAAGTAACCAAAAACGTTTTTGCCGTTTGTGACTTCCCATTAATCATGCGCTCACAGAGAGCAAACGAAATGACGCACGTGCCTACCAAGCGATCGGGAGTTAGTCTGACCATTGACCTTCAGTAATACAGGCAGGGTGCACACACACAGCAGTCATAGCTTGTCCAGTGTAAAAGAGAAATGGGGGTATCGAAGCAGCTTGTTCGCGTGTGTCAGCTGCCGCATGAAGTCGCCGCACATACCAGGCATTTGGTGAGAATGCCGCGATGGAACGCACCGCCATGCATTGGTTCCAGAAATTTCGTTTGCTGATGAACCTCGCAGTGAACCACCACATGTGTTGGATGATGAGGTCCTGAAAGCAAAGATCAAGTATGAGAGTTGTCAAACAGGTGCAGAAATGTTCCATGTTTCCGCTGAAATAGTCAGACTGCACCTGCATGTGATAAGAAAGTCATACAGGTTAAGCAAGGGGGTACCCAACACATTGACGGCATCCAAAAAGGGACAGTGAGTGAGAGCCTGTTTGTCCTTACTCACTCGGAGCCTGTACACATCCATATTTGATAGATTGCTCACTGGTGACGAAACGTGGGTCTATGACACTTCCAAGAGTACCAGACATTGGTTGTCACCACGTGATCCTGTTCCTCACACCTCAAGATCACCTCTGCACCCGCGAAAGGTATGGTGGACTTGTCGCCAAGTGGTGCATTACGAACTTCTTCCAGCTGGTCAGACCAGCACTGTTGACCTCTACTCACAGCAGTTGCAAAGGGTTGCACCGTGCATTGCAGCAGAAGGAGCCGGCATTTGTGAATAGCAAGGGTGTGCTATTCCTCAACGACAATTCCAAGCCACATGTGGCAAAGAGGACCCGGGATACCCGTCAGCAACTTGGCTGTGAGACACTGTGGCATGCATTATATTCATCGTACCTTGCGCCAGCAGATTACCATTTGTTTCATTTCCTCGACAACTACCTCCGTGGAAGATCCTTCGCCAATGAGGGAGACCTGTGGAACGTACTCACAGACATCTGTGCCGCTAAGATCGCCGACATTTATCACTGCTATAGAACGGTGAAAAAGTTTTTGGTTACCATGTATTTTAGGATTGTAGAGTTGATTCGATCAGCATTTGTAGTTTAACCTCGAAAGTCGCTTCAATTAAAGTGTGTAACAGAGCAAATTTAGCTCGCTTGTTAGAGCGTTGGCATTGCATCCGTAAAGTGGTTGGTTCGAGCCATCCTGACAATTTCTTTCCTGAATCAAAACAGGATATTAAACAGGTTGACACCTCCAAAGTAGATCTTGACAGTTTTTTCCACCTTCTCTCATCTACACCATTTTGGTTTGACACAGTCGTGCCTGAAGTCTAAAAAGTCCAAATCCTAATTCAAACCCATATGACACAAACACGAGAGTAATCTTGGTTAATAGTTGTGAAGAAATACGATATTAACGTCTAAAATACGGTTTTCCAAAGCACTATAGATTCACATTGATTAGTTATTGTAGCGATGTCCAGAAAGGAAAATGCACTCTCTCGAAGGTCTACAACACGGTTTCGCTTAAATTATTTTCATTGCACACATGTACCTAGGTACTTCATTACCGTATGACCATATTACACGTTACTGCAGCCTCTCAGAGTTACACCTATGAACGGCTCCTTGCGTTTCTACTAGAACAATTTATTCCCATGCTCTTGTGTTTTAACTTCGTAACTCATACCTACGTAGCATATCGTATAAAGTAGTCTGTTGTTCACGTTTCAGTATCCTAGCGTAACCCCTTATTAGTGCAGGGATTCTATTACGTAGCAATACGTAAGATTAATACAAAGAAAAATTTTATTAATGAAAAAATCTGTAGATAAACTTTACTTTGTGGCTACCAACTTCCACCAGCTATTGAGCCATATGTACACTCAATGCTACTTATTTCCTTGCAACAAAGACAATTCTATAAACATCTAGCGACAGCCCGAAACCTACAAAGTATTACAAAAAGCCAAGTGTCATTATTATTATGTTAAACACACACACTCGAGTTGATCAATAAATAACAAACATGGCGGCATGTGTGGGATACTAAATGTTGAAACTTCGTGTAATGAATGACACGTATTTTGCTTTAAAGATCACGAACAGCAAGTCGAGTGAGATACTGCGAGTGAAAACATGCTAGTTAAATTCAAGTAAGATTTTTTATTATTATTATTATTATGAACAATAAACATGACGTTTTATACGCAATACATGTGCTGTCCCCCAACGCGTAAACGACTAAATAGTCCCAAGTACTTTACACACTCATTCTACGGTTCCATGGCTCAAAAATTTGTTAAATTTTGTTTTTAAACACTTCTTCACTCGTTAGATATATTAAGTTTCTCCTGTAAATTTTACATTTTTTTTGCGGCTATAAAGTTCAGTTATTCCTCTCGCCTTTACTATTTTAAAATAAAAAATAATCTGGTTTCTTAGTTTTTAAGGATCTTTAGTAATAGTCTGTGTATGAATTTCATGGAAAACAAATTTGAGTCGGCGGACAATTCAATTAACTGTTAAACTCAAGAAGAAAGGGAAACTATTGATAGAGTGCAGAATGTGCAGTCGTTGAATGAACACTAATCAAACGTTAGAGCGTTCATTTTCTGTGCGTGTGGTCACGGGTTCAAATGCCGCCGGGGTCAATTGAACGGAGTAGTTTGGAGACCACTTTACCATATAATACTATAGATTCCGTTCTTAGAAGCTCACTAGCTCATGTAGGACTTTAATAAGAAATCATTCACTAATCAATCTATTTTATGCTCTCCGGTTGTATGAAGAATCTCCCAGAGATGTCGTAGTTAAATTTAATTCATTTTAACTGTTCTGCTGCATTATTATACTATTTTTTTCTAATATTTCTACTACTTCTATTGCTGTTATGTAGATCATTCAACAGCCTTATACAAAATGGCTTAGGACTTAAAGAGTGAGTTCAAATTTGCAGAATCTATTAAACGTATGTTTAATGTTTTCAACTTAACTTTCATTTATTAAATTCTACTTCTTTAACTTCAAAAACTTATTTAAATGTCAATCACATTTTTTGTTGGTTCAGAATAAGATTAAAGATGAAGCATCTTCGTACACAGTAAAAAATAGCTGTGTTATTTCAACACAATGCGGTATCCCAGCGTGACTACCACTTTTGTGTATTAAATCATCACAACACACGGTGCTGATTTCGGTACTGGGAGAAAAAAAGTTACGGCTGTAGCTAGATTTGAACATGGGTTACTCATTTAGAAGTCGAACGTCTAACCGACGTCGCTAAATCGTCAGGCAGAAAGAGCACTAGATTGAAACAATATAGAGGATAAAAATGTTGCTGAACCTAAAACACAAACAAAGTTACCCTCACGACTTATGCCATGGTTTAATCACTTTTTCATTGGTCAGTTAGGGATTACAATCCCCATTTATTGAGAATATGTTCCATTTCTATGAAAGCAAACGCAGCATTTGACATGTTGTTACGAGAAGAAAGCAGTAATGCTGCTGAAGTCTTTGGCTGTCGCCATCTTGCTTGTTTTCATAGAAATAGAATATTCTCAATGAATGGGAATTCTGATTCCCAATTGACAAATAGAAAGTAATTTAACCATGGGATAAGTCGTGCAAGGAACTAAGTTTGGGGGATTCAGCAACATATATTTGAACCCATACACTGTACAAATCTATAGTGTAGACGTTTAATTCAAATGTTGTTCCCTAAATATCATTTGCATTTCGTGCATGTTCTGTCTGACGATTTAGCTAAGTCGGTAAGACGCTCGACTTCTAACTGAGCAACCCATATTCAAATCTCATTACAGCCGTAACTTTTTTTTCAGAGTACCGAAATCAACACCGTGTGTTGTGTTGATTTAACACACAAAAGTGGTAGTCACGCTGGGACACCGCATTGTGTTGAAATAACACAGCTATTTTTTGCAGTGTATATTGTAGTGCACGAATTCTCTAGTTAGTGAATAATATGTCCCATTTTACAGAATTTCGTATAGTATAAAATTATCGCATGCAAAGAGTTAGGAGATTAAAAAAACGGCAGAGCAAATCGAGATTCCTAAACTGAAATTACGTTTTTCTCTACTTGATTTTCTTGAAGCGCTCGAAGTGCTAGTATAAATTGTACTCTGAGGCCCATATAGTGAAAAAAAAATGGATAGGTAGCGCCTACATCACTAAATTATAAATTAAGTGCAAGAAAGATGATTCTATAAACCAAAATACGAAGTCACTTTCTTGCAACTTGTTTCGTTCGGAGCATTGGTTCTCAACCGATGTGCCGCGAGCTTTTACAGGTTTGCCGCAAAACTTTTTCGACTGTGAGTTTTCAGGGAAAAGAAGTACCGTAATTAAAATAATTTCACTCAATATTTATTATAAAAAATATATATATTCTTCAACTTATTCATATTTATTTTAAGTGAAATTATTGGTTTACTTACGTCTTACAATTAGTGACAAAATCTCTTGTATTGTTGCCAACTCGTATGTTAATGTGCCCCACGAAGGCACTACAAAGGATAGTGTGCCGTGAACTAACAAAAGGTTGAGAACCTCTGGTTTAGAGGCTAGAGCGTGTTAAAAGCTGGGTGCATACGGTACAATCTATCCATGGAAAGCTCTTACCTCACAAGATTGCAATCTGGTGCATAAATTGAGTTCGTTGTGAATTCATATTTGAAGTCCGTGTGTGTGTATCTGCTTTAGGCTTAGCCACTACGTGACTACGTGACTCACTGACTGATTGCATATAGTACAAAGATACTCTAAGGAAAGGTTGTAGTTTTTATTTAAATTAAAAGAACGGCCAGACAAGTCAAAGCTTCTGAACTTAACAGTGTCAATCACCCCGCCTTTTTATTATGACCTTTTCATCGATTTACACGGAAATTGTTTTACTCGCCTTATGTCTCTCAGGAGCGTAATTTTTAACTTCTGCATTCGCCTAGTGTTTCGTCATGTTTTCTTTGACTCATGCTGTTTTATAGAAATGCAATATTTTACACAGGAACAATATAATTTCTCGTTGACTATTGTGATTTATATAATAAACTATTAATAATACATTATACTCACATATTTGAAGAAAATTCACAAACGGAAACTCTAAAAGGTCAAAATAACCACCAAGGCAAATTTCGTTTAAGCGGAACTTGAATATTCTATTAAGTATAGTCAATAAATAACAAACAAAAAAAAATACTTCTAAAAGGCATAAGGCGAGTAAAAGGATTCCCATGTAAATCAATGGAAAGGGCATACCAAGATGGCGGGGCTGATGTACACCGTTAAATCGAAAATAAGCATCCATGTATTTTGGATTAGGACAGGGGCTGTGCCGGCCCCCCTTAATGAGGTAATACTCCATCAAAGTTTTGAACAAACACCCAGACGTTTAAATCTTTACGATTAAATATTGATAGAAACCATACGAAACTCTGCTTTACCCCCCTGAATTTTTTGCTTCACCCCCCCACATATAAACTGAAAATCTGGTAGAATTCCTGAATTTGAGCTATTTTTCCTCTTAGGAACGATTTTTTTTTTTCATGAAAGAGGCAGTGCATTAGTTTTTAAGATCCCTATGTGCATTGAACAAACAAGCTTTTGTTATGTCATTCTTTGTATACCCGATACTTCTGTCCTGAGGGTCATGAAGGAATAGAATCCGGAATACCACCAGGCAAAAACAACTGTGAAAAAGAAAGACAAAGAAAACTGGCCAACAGAGAGAGAGAAAAAAAGAAGATATGGTGTCCTATCTCCTCTCTTTGGCAGTCAAGTCACATGCAGAATCCACCCAACACTTCTCCAGGGGGGCGACAAAGAAGAAGAAAAAAAAAGAACGTCGAAGCATTCTTCTGCCCCAATTGTGCGAATAGCGCAATCCCATCGGTGGACCGATATTTAATTAAAAATAGGCGTGGTTTGACAGAGGGTATTTGTTCCTTTATTGCTTGCCTCGGAGTGTGACCGCGTAATTCCGGCCCCTCTCTCTCTCTCTGTCTCTCTCTTCTTTCTTTATCTTCTCTTTTTACCCTATTCTCTACTCTGTCTTTTTCATTTGAATTTGGGGCAATTACAAAAAAAAAAAAGAGACATTGTTAGAAAATATTGAATATTGCATTCGTGTTTGTGTGTGTGTGTGTGTTTTAAGGGGAGGGATTGTTAGTCTAAAGTTAGTTCTTGTAAGCCCCACCCTTAGGAGAAAAAAAAATCTTCTATTTTTGTCTATTGTGGTTGGCAGATGATGTGAACCAAAGGCTTAGAAACTTTATGAAAAAATAATGTATTAAAAAAACATACTTAATAGGAAGAACCGCAATTTGAACCGGAATTTCCTCTACCGCAATTTACCATGAAAAACGTTCTTTGGTTGATTTTCTTTTTCTTCTTTTTTTCTAATTATATTATATGTTATTATTGGAGTGTCAGGTAAAAGCTTTTTGACATATTAGTGGTTTGATTACTCTAAGTAATTATTACTGCTTCATTTGGGGATTTCCTTTGTTTAAAAACAAGATATTTTGCATAAAAATGCCATTCAATATTTTGGTTGCGGTTTCAGCCTTTTTACGTCAATAAAGAGTACATTGTTGTTTTCCATGTTCTCAAACCAGATAGAAAGGCTACTGAAGAAACATTATTTCTGATTTTTGGAATGTTTATATAATTAACTATTTCCCTTTAAGATATATGGTCTAGAAAACTGGAATTACTATAAAGGAAAAAAGAGTATTAATCATGACTTTTCTACTTTAAAAAACATTGTTGCAATGGGCAACAACAGTATGAAAGTTATAAGTTAAAAATATCACTGAATTTTCCAGTAATTATCCTTCTCCCCTTCCAAAACATATTGGGGTATCTTCCACAGTGTTCCTTCCAGAACATTTTATACAAGGGGCCTCGTGGGGGAGGCTCACGAAAATGATAAATAATCCATATTGACTCCAAAGTACTAAAAAATAAAATAATAATATTACTTATTAATATGTCGTACTTCCTTACTTAACTTCAAAATAGCATTAACAATATTTATAGAATGTACTATTACATACATATTTCAGGGCTACATACATACTAGTTCTTTCAGAGGGGGCAAAGTACAAATACCCCCCCCAAAAAAAAAATAACACTGATGCCTGGAAACATGCCTGAAAGAAACATGTCTCAAAAACATGCCTGAAAGAAATACTGATGCCACGTTTATCTGGTCTGTCTGTAACGAAGATTGGCTCCTCATTAGCTGACATCAGATTTGAAAGAACGACATTTCTAATTTACGTAGATAGAGTACGGTCAACAGGGGTGAAGTCAATCATTGCTAAATGACTATTACTTTGCACTACTAACAAATGGTGGTTGCGTGAAACAGTGCTAACATGATACTAAGGTACTAACATTGTTTTATGTAACCACCAAGTGTATTGGAGTGCCAAATCACAGTCGTTTAGCTATGATCGACTTTACCATTGTTGACAGTAGTATTAAACGCCAATGAATTAAATCTAGCGTACTATAGAACGTCAGACGTTCTTAGGCAAATTATTTTATGGCAAATCTTTGTTATCTAGATTAGGTTAGATCAAGTCAGGTTTAGTGAGGCAAGGATAGATTCCATTGTTGATTTCATACTTTGCCAGGCATTGCATCAAATGTCGGATTTCGCACATTGCCGGTAACAAATGCAATTCAGTGAAATTGGAACAGAGCTGCAACAGATGACCGGGCCAATTTTTGGACCAGGTCTATGCTTAGAACCCAGTCTGATCTCGTGATCTGGTCTGACCCAGAGAATGAAAGCATTAAATCTTTTAAAACTCTCAAATAGACTCTATGAAGCTCCCGTATACAGGTCCCTTTTCAAGGAGCGGATTGATTCTAACCACAGAAATAAGATATTTCCACTTTGTCAATTGGGTGGATACGATCACGAAGTCGCCCAGTTAACTCAGTCTGGTGATTTCGGTCAAGACAGGGTCCCTAGTCATTCAGGTCAAGACAGGTCACCGTGCCAATCGGACCACTCGGATCAAGTTTCAGACTGGGTCTCGGGTCACCTATGTTCGGGCCAGGTCAAGTCACCAAAAGTGACTCGGTTTCAACTCTGAGTTAAAACGTATACGTATCAGCAAGCTTAACACCAAAATTTCGAAGTTCTAATACGATAAAATGGAAATATCATAAAGCCATTTACATATAATTTAACTGACTCTTTGGTCCTGTTACTACACTATCCCTCGAAAGATCTGGGTCCAGTGATTCTGTCAGGATTTTCAGTTTGGGGTTGTAAAGTCTAAATTGGAAGGGTGTGAGAGGAGTTTTGTAAGGTTTTCTATTGATTCTTAGACTGTAAAAGTTGATGATTCTCTCGATAACTTGTGGATTGACGCCCACACAAGGGGGTCTGGCAGAATCACTGCCTTGGTCCATTGAACAGAATGATTGGGAGCTCACTTTAAGAAAAATGTCAGGTTCTAAATTACAATGTTAATTAAACATTCAATGATGACATCTTGAATATCTACATAATGCATATAAAAATTAGAAAGAGTGGCGAGAGAAACATTTTTGATAAATTGTCACCATGCCCTAACTGATAGATGATTCTTGTAAATTCTTTTGGATGGTGTTCTTATACATTTTGATTTTTTTCTCAAATGTCCAATAAAATGAACTATAACTTACTCGTTTGTGTACAGAATTGAAATATAAATTACTTCATTGTTCGCAAAAGAAACAAAATTGTTAATCAAATAGGTCAGATCTTTAACCTGTAGACAAGATTTCCAGTGCCATCTAGAACAACGTTTTGCATATTTCTTCAAGCCAAATTTTAAAAATAGCAGAAAGGATTTGGATATTCGAAAAAGTGTTTCAATGTATTTTCACCAAGAGAAACGCTTCAGTGAAACTTCAGTGAAACTCTTGGAAGAGTAGAAAAATATATAATATTTATTTTATATAATTTTAAAGAGGACAAAATCACTGCTGAGAAGAACATAATATTTCAACATGTATTGAGTCGTGCTCATACTACTGCAGTGATTTTGAAGTATGGTAAACTAGAGGAAAGTACAGAGGTAAAACAAAATAATACTCCTGCTGAATCTTGGAAGGTTGCTCAGATCAAAAGAGAATTTGTTCGCTCTTCAACTCTGATGGCAACCAGAGTTAATCCCTTCAATATTTGAGGTACATTCATTGACGAAATTGTTGCGTACATATAAATTCAAACTGGTTTTTAATATCATCGTTTACGCTTTACAGCTTATCAGCAGATAAAGTGCGGCTGGAAAGTTATCATGAATTGGCTCTTTCATATCGTAACAGACGAAGAACCTACCCTCGCAGAGCTTTTCTACATGTAAATGTCATAGAGACTGCACAAAGGACAAAAGAAGCTACAGAAAAGCCGAATTAAAGGATTAAAGTGGTCTGTGATCTGCAAACATTGTAATTGTCTGTTGTCCTCCAATTCTGTTGTTGTTCCAGCAGAGAAATGATGTAATGTTCTTGTTTATATATTAACGACGTCTCGGTTTTCCCAACGTTTTTTTTCATCCGACTTTTTAACCAGGAAAGAATATAATCGTTTCTCTCCCATCCGAGCTACATAACCTGCCCACCTTAGTCTTCGCGATTTCATTATTCTTACAACACCTGTTGAATCGTACAGTTTGTGCAGTTTTTCATTACACAGTCTCCTCCATTCTCCAGTTATCTTGTTCCGTTTCGGCCCATATATCTTTCTCAAAACCTTATTTCTTAAACACACGTAATTTATGTTCATCTGCTAGAGTCGTACTCCAACTTTCGCAACCGTAAAGTATTACCGGCGGAATAACCGTTCTGTATATTTTTAATTTCAATTTACTTAATCGTGATGTTAAAAGTGTTTGGACTGAATAGAAGCATGCGTTCCCCGATTCTAAACAACTTTTTTATTTTTTCCGTTACCTCGTTTTTGTTTGTTACGTATGTTTCCCAAGTATTTAAATTCGTTTACTTTTTCTATGACCTCATCCCTAATTATTATGTTTGTATTTCCTTCATTTCATGTGTTTCGGCTTATGTAATTTGTTTAATATATATCTAAAAGAATTCTTTCAGCAGCATAAGTAAAATAAAACCATGAGAAAATGGCTTTGATTTACCCAGAAATAGAATATCACTCAAAACAATATTCTTTTATGTTCTATTATTCATTCCGTTTATTACAAGGGTATTACATAATTACTTGTACATATGTTAGATATAATTACTTAAGTATACAATTTAGTTTCTAAAACGTTTAGAACTGCTGCTTTAAAAGGAGATATGAACCCTAAGTTGTCAGACAATACAATTAACATTGAGTTTTTTATGTGTTACAAAACGGTGTTGGGAAAAATTGCAGAACTACAAGCACCTGTAGCATCTAAACCGTACATCCTAGAAGAAAAATAAGAAATAATTTTTCTTGTAGATAATTTTGTGTAGATTGTAATAACAAATTTTACTCTGAAGTGCTTTTCAAGCGAGATATTTTAAAAAAAATATTTTTGGCACTATTTTTCCAAGATGGCGGCAAAAGCAGGGCCGGTAGAGGGGTGAAAATTTACCATGTTGTTAAGAACACTTTTGTGAAGAACGTAAAATGTGTTCCCGTTTTCACCATTTTCCCCCCATTAGACGCTTTGTTGACTGGCCTATTAGAAGGCGAAAAATAGTATAAAAAGTATTTATCAAAGCAATTGAGGTGTTCAAAATGGAGATCCATGTAAGTGCCAAACACAAAATTGTTCAGTATTAAAGAAAAACCTTTTTTCTGATGAAGTTTGGTACTTACATGGTTTACCAACGTATGCATAATACCTGGGGTAGCACATTCATAGATCTGAACTGTCATGGCGGTGGCACATTCATGGTTCTTCACTTTTGAAAGCTGGGCACATACACGGCACATGCAACAGCAGCGCCACCTTGCGATGTCTGTAACAACTAATTTTATAATATTACGCATTTTCACTGTTTACCACTTTCTTCAGCATGCCACCTACATTCATTCCAATAAAACAAATCAATTTCGATGTTTATGGCACTTTCATGGTTTTTCCATTTGAACTCCTTAATGTATCTTAGTTGTAGATTAAAAATACAATTTTGATGTATTTTCTGAAGTTACCGGTGGCCAATTTAAAGTTATTTAAAGTTCTCCTCCATTAAACCCGCCGTTTGCCCCCTTTTTTTTTAAAAACCGAAGCTTAATTTAAAATATGTTACTTTAATTTCTGGAACTTCTTCGAAAGTATTTTACAATATTTTTTTTTTTACGGAGTTGATAAATATATTTGATTGCATCTTGCCTTTATGATTAAATAGTTAATGTTATTTCAAATCTGTACACAGCTGACCCGTAAACAGTGATTCATCATTTTACGGCTGAAAGACGCCAACCAGATCAAATACATTGTAAAATGAACGGGGTGTGTTGTGCAAAGCGTTCCAAAAACAACAGTTGTTCTGATTGATTGGGAACAAATATGTCTGGAAGTAAATGAGGGAACTAAAGATTGGCCTCGTCTATGTAAGACTCATCACTCGAGTTCTACCATTATTGTTGAAGTTCAAAAATCATTATGGTAAAAATCAGTTCCCAGTGCCGCACAAAATACTCAACTAGCTGCATCAAGAAATCAAGAATAAGCAACCTGGCATGTTTTCGTTCATTTGAGGTTCATTCTTCATGATAATGCGCGTCCACATATTATGAAAAGTGTTCAGGAAAAGCTAGGATGGTCCAAAACCAAATGCAAAAAAAAATTCAAAATAATCCTCCACAAGGCTTATTTTCTTTTCTCTAGTCATAATCGTACTTACCTGCAAAATGTCAGTCTCATTGCTAAATATTTACAGATTGCTCCATTTTAAACCTTTGTGTTAATGTAGTAATAAGGTAGTATTACCTATGATGTAATGCTAGAAATTTTGGTAGGTATACGCTGGACCGTTTTCGAAAATATAGCATATACCCACCTCCGTATACACTCGTTCTTTCGTAAAGATGGTCCAAAGCCTGCAGTGGCCAGTGTTACCAAACATTCCACGGCGATTTAAGCTGACAAAGAAATCTGAAGAACTGAATTTGGAGGATCTTGTAGCAGAGAGAACAGTGTCGATATTTGATGTCCTAATTGAAAAAGGCAAAGAGAAGTCTCAGTATTTTCTTAGACAAACTCCACAACATTTGCGAGATAACCCTTTTTTCCAAGAATTTTGTGAATTATCGAAACAAGTGACTGTGGTGAGTGACGTAGCTGAAAGAGCTATAACTCTCATCCAAAAGTATAATGAAGCCTTGACAATTCGATTGGTTAAAAACCATTTTCCCGCACCACTGAATAAAGAGTTTTCGTAAACTGAGACTACAAATAGTGACATTTTTGCTACAAGTATTGACAACAACTAAAAAGAGGCAAAATGAAGCGACTTGTAAATATGATTTAATTGTACTGAAATTTCGTTAGTTATTAGTAGACATCAGAAGGAACAAAATAAACCTTGTGAACGCCCGACTACGGTTAGTTTTGTTTTTTGGACCACCCTACTAAATCACCCAACTTATATCTTCAGATTTTTCATCATGTGACTTTAATATGTTCGTATACTTAAAGGAAACTTTAAACGAATTTCATTCCACACAGTTCATGATGAGTGTTCAAACGGTTCAATATGCAGTCATAGTCATTATTCACCAACAGTACTCGACACCTGCCCACAATATTGGAAGCTTGTCAGAACCTCTGGAATATATTCTAAGAAACTGTGTTGCAATCATGATATTTTACCACTGATGCTATTATGTCCAATGTATCCTAATAAATGTGTAAATGAACTCGAACGGGTTTCACTCAATAACGCCTCGCATATAACCATTGAGTAATATATATTGTTATTTGTGGCACACCACTCAATATGTCGTGACGTAGTGGAAATTTCTCCATACTAAGGTGCACCGTGATATTTGTCGAAACTTCAACAAACATGTTCTTCTGGTTTTAATGTTTTTTTCTTTTTCTTTTTCTTTTATTTGGTCGAAGTGGGACTATTGTTTGGTCTCAGAGCTTTTGCTTGATTGTAGCCACTAAGATTGGAGATTTTGAGCGCCTCAGAGCGGAGATTGGTTTCCGGTTGAAACAAAAAAGGTAATAGCAAAGGAAGAAAAAGAGACGAAGGACACGGAAATAAGCTTGTCCACAAGAGGATCACGAAGTGTAACACGACAGAAGAAAAATAAAAGGAGCAGGGAAGAAAGGAAAAGGAACAAATGAGAATCTAGAAAAGAAAGAAATGAAGAACCAGAGACATAGAAGGAGAGAGAGAGAGAGAGAGAGAGAAAAGGAAACCTAAATAAGAACAAAAATCAATGATGATTTCCTGTCTGTCTTTTGAAGTACGTTTTTCTCTTTTGTTCCGATGTAACAAAAAAACAGGAGGACAAAACACAGATTACTTACACGTAAATGCCTTGTGTATCAGGTAACTCTCTTGCGTTATGAAAAGTTCAATGGCAACCTTATTTAGTTTAACAAGAAGCCTTCTGTACGTTAATTTTGCTATTTCAATCTTCATATTAGAAAAGTCCAGAAGCCAACGGATTCAAGTGACACTGATGAAGTGTCGAGGTAAATAACCCGAAATATGAGGGTTACTGCTAAAGTCAGGTTGCTGAAGGAAAACCACCAATGGTTTCTGTCTGTTCATAATGATTTCACACCAGTCCAGTAGCTGCATTTTTGTTTGTTCCATTCCTTTAGGCT